>JANAVB010015400.1:29489079-29517625 GCA_029216955.1 Iris pallida | reverse complement strand
TGATTCTTTTTCTTAGCCAATAGTCAGTCTTTTAAATCTATAAGGTTCTTTATCTAGGTTGACATAATGCATACACATGCTGGTGAAAAATCTCACTGACAGTTTTACGTTTCTGGTGTAATAGAATTGTAGTATAGCTCTTGCACTGCATCTTATTCCTGGCTTGTATCATCCTTGAAACCCACATCAATTATGTATTCATAAAATATAATTTTTATTGCTTCTAGACATTTATGATAACAATAGGAAGACGGGAAAATTGACGATGATTATGGCAAAGAAGAGGTTCCAGAGGTCACTCTATCGGAAGCAAGGATGTGGCTTGTCGTTTTAACTATCTGGATTTTCGTTATTTCTGAATACCTTGTTGATGCTATTAAGGTACACGTTGACTTTCTTTCATCATTGCTTTTATCTTTAATGTTTTAACATGGTGTTCCAGAAATGCTCTGTTTTTGCATTTTCTTACCTAATTGGACCATTAAATCAGACTCCTTGGTATGACTAGACTCATTGGTTGAAATTGGACGGAAACCCTCGTCTTCATATTCATCAAGTTGAGCATCTCTCATTTGTCCTAACACATAATGTAATTCCAGTCTCCCTTGCAAATTCCTTATGAGTTCATTGCACTCATGGTAACGACTTGTTTCTAGTTCACAAATCTGCATGACAGTCATGTGAAATATATCAGAATATAGGGGATCCGCGCTAGTAGAGTACACACATATATCAATAAAAGTATATCACAATATAAAGTGACCCAACCATGACAAATATTATTACGACATAACAAAAAAACTTCAAGCTTGTGCCACAACTATTGAATGAGAACCTCAAAAGCTGCTCTTAATCACATTGCTGATAGATACTTTGATTGTTTAAAGAAAATAAACTATCAGCATCTATCATGTGGATGCAAATGTCTCTCACCTTGCAGCATAGAGTTTGGATATTTCTTAGTAAATAGAGGATAAATGGACTTAACATTGACACTGCTGAATTGGAAAATATGGCATCATGGAGGATGTGGTCCGAGTCACGGAAAGAATCTATATATATAGGGATAAGACTACGTACATCTTGATCCTCCCCATACGTAGAAACCGCGTGGCACTGGAACACCCTTTTAGTAATTACCGAATGTTCATTCCAATCACAGCTCACTATGAGCAGTTAAGAAAACATGCTGCAGAAAAGCCAATATTTTGCTCTAGATAAAGTCAATATGATCAGAGACCATATCGATACATTACAAGAACTAGTACAGATAAATTGTATAATCCCTTAACAAAGATGCCATTTCTTGAAGATGTTATAAACTTACAACAGATACATGATCGCCAGATTCATCTCCATAAGAAAAAAAATGGTTCTTCGCAGGTACCATAAACCGTAGGGTCAATGGAGCTCTTTTTATAGGAAGTGCCCTTGAAGCTTGCGTATAACTTCCCGAGCCTGCAATAAACATGAGGTAACACATTAAATTATCGTTGCTCCCAAATTTTTTATGGGATCTATGTTCCATTAAACATGTTGATCTTTCTGCCATAAAAACATGATATGCTTTCTATTAATGTTCTTTTTTTGTACATGTGATCCATTTATCGATTGATTTATCTCCCTTGAGCTTATTGTATGACTTGACATTAGTGTTACTCTTTTTTCTGAATATTCTGGGAGTTCGTAAATATTATTATATCTTTCTCTATATAGACCCTCGATACGTATTTCTAGTTCCAATGAAAATTTTTGCATAAATTCACAGATCATGTTAAGAGTAAGGGAACTTAGGAGAAGTAAAGCAATTGAGAATGCAAAGCTCTTTATTATTTGTCATGTGAACCCATGCTTCCCTTATTCTCTAAGCAAGTTCTAGTTGTGCCCTTCACTATTAGCACTGAGTGCAAGAGATTAGAACTTAAATAGAAGATATATAGAGCAATATTTAGCCTGGTTTGATTATGTGGTTTCTTTATGTGTGTTTTGGGTTCTTTCTTGACTTCAACTAACTAATGTAACAATCTTGATCAAATTATTTATTATATGGGTAGTGACCATCAAAATCGAAGCCGATTTTAGCAACATCATGAGCAAAGATATCTTATTCATTTTAGATACATGTAAATTGATTTATAAGCTTGGTATTTATCATAATTTTGTGTAGGCTATTATGATTTTGTTATTATATAATTAATATTCTACATGGTTTGCAGGTAGCTGATTTGATAATATCCTCCACTATGGGGTATAATTCTTAACAATTGATTTACATACTACCAAGTTAACGGCATGCTAAATAATCCAACACAGGTATAGTTAGCTAAACTTTGGAGCAATTTTTTAATCTACAAAGGGGTAGAAGCAATTCGGCATTTTCTTATTCCTTTTACGACTTGATATAATCTTTTTTAAGAAAACATATGGCATAAATCCTTTTTGAATCTTCAAATATGCTATTTCTCTTTGTTACAAATGAAAATATTATTCCGGGACCAAATAGAGAATGAAAAGAAAAGTACTGCTGATTCAAGAAGTTGCCTTGCCTTTACTAGCAATTCTCATGATTTAACCACCACTGTGAAGAGAATAAACTTGTCACTATCCTTCACTTTTTCTATTAAATAAGTTTCAACCACATCGTTTGGATCAAATAACTTGGATTTCCAGCAGTGAGGTACCAACATTATTCTCAAAAAAGCTTGAGTGTATTGTATGTAAGCAAAATATCCAATAGTTTGCTTGCTTGCTTTCCGGATGAGGGTATCATCATAACATAAAAGTTTTTTGGTTTATTATTTTGAGCTATTTGTTGGCAGTAGAACTGAATTGAACGGTCTCTTATCCTCCAATTAATGTAATCTAGTAGATTTTGGTTTATCATTAATTTTGATTCATCTTAGTATTTAATTTTCTGATTTTAACTTAAACTTGTTTTATAATGTTGCATGCAGGTGTTGCTAGATGGCGTTGTTCAATTCTCTACCATTCATTTGGAGAATAACTTTTGGGATAATTGCAGAGAATTAAATTTTGTAAACAAATTATCTTTTATGGTCGAGCTAGAGTTTGTAAATTTTGCAACTTTTACTTTATATATACTTTTGATGACATTTTATAAAAATAATTTTTTGGATTCATTATTAGTTTTGTATTTGGTTGACAACTCGTGTTAATTTAATCGATCTTTTGGATGTTGATTCATGGAATGTGTAAAAAAAATCTTGCACCATATATTACCATGTGTTGAATGTTCAATTTATGAATCGTTAGATCCGTGGTTCAAATTAAAAATTGTGTGCAAAATTAAAAAATAAATAGGGACGTTAGTAAAGTGTTCCAAAACTAACTACATGAATGCTGAAAAAAGTGGTGCAAATTAGAAACAGATGCAAATTACAATTAGAAACGGATTGAAAGTGTTTCAAACTTACAATTAGAAACATTTGAACATGTTCCAAATAAATGCTTTAGGAACACAAGATAGTGTTTCAAAATATTCTTTTGGAACGTCTAATATCCGTTCCTGACAAAATTTTGGAACGTTTTATAACCGTTCCAATAATTGCAACACCACTTTTAGGAATGGTTTTTATATGTTCCTAAAAATATTAGGTTCATATAAAATGTGTTCCTAAATGCCTCTTTTGGTGTAGTGTGCAACATATACAGTCAGGAGCAGAGCAAAGTACAGTTCTAGGTAATGAACAAGAACATCATGATATGGAAATGAGTACAGGGAAACATAAACTATAAAGTAGAGAAAAGGACAGAAAAGTACAGGAAATAAAGTACAGGAATGTTACTATGAACCTGAAGTACAACACATGACAAGTGCACCATGTTTGAAATACAACTAGCTCTTGTTACCGGCTGGGGGTAAGCACATAAAAGCATATGAAAGTACATGAATGGTACGGCTTAGGGTCCGCGTGCACGGTACAAGGCCTAAGCTATCTACATGAATATAGTAACCGGGGTTTGGTCACATGGCTAGTGTATTTCTCCATCCGACACAAGTAAGTACAAGAACAGGAATACATGAGTACAGGGGTATAGGATATCGTGTCATGACGTGTCACAAGAATAGTACAAGATATGTAAATACACAAGACCATAGAAAAGTACTTGCCTTGCTCCGGGAAATCAAGGGTACCAGATGGAGCTTCCTGTTTATTTAATAGGTACAAGTTGATTAATCTTCTAAACTATGACATTACCAATTAACAATTTATTTCTATCTACAACTATCCCTAGTATGATTAATATACCATCCATTATTTAACTAAATATGAATAACTAAATGTATTACCAGTCTACACCCTCTTTAATTAGATATAATAGAAATCTTTTACAAGTTGGTATTTGAAATGCTACATCAAGTTAATATAAGTAGTATAGTTAAGTGACAGATTTCTCAAAATGAAAAAGTACTATACTAAGGTTTCCTTTAGAAACTAACAATACATTAATCCTAGTAATTATCGAAGTCCCTATGGTTCCTACCCGAAGAGCATCACTCCAAAGCTGACAACTTCTAACTTGATATACTTTAATAGATTTAGTCCTAACGGACACAATACGATACAGCAGACTCCTAAACTTGTCAACACTTTGGTTTACCACTCTTGCAATAGTCCAAACTCCTAATTGTATACTAAGGCAAAGTCCAGAATCCTTAAACTATTTTACTGCTCACTCACCAGTCTACTTAATGCTCCTTCTGGCAATGTGGTAAAATTCAAGACCAATACAACTTGTTTAAAGAAGCATTCATTTGGAAAGAGTTATTCCAGGTCACCCACAATTAGAGTTTAGCACCAAGTAGATAATTACAACATGGAATCATAAAATGAGCTAAACCAAAGGCCATTAACCTAACATAGAACTTTATTATCTCCACATTACCTACCCTCAACTAGTGCCTGTTTTGGCTAACCCATTACTTCCAGAATCACATCACTAGAAATTTATACCACAAAACTCTTCAGAATTTGCCTAACCAGCTTTACTCGACCACTATGCTAAACCCACACCAAAATCGAGAAGCAACCAATTGAAGAAAAGCAAGGTAACCTATGACTTTAACCTACTGTCATTACACAGGACATACTCTGCTGAAGATTAGTATATCATCTCAAGAAATATGTAAAAATTGACTGAATAGGAAATTTATACAAAAATTGAATGAATAGGAAATTTATACAAAAATTGAATGTCAAAAGAAATCATTCAATTTTTTAAATGTAAAAAAGTAGAGTCCAATGCTAATTCCAATCCCCGGACATGAACACACTTCTCGGACATAATCCACGGGAACACGAGCAGCCATCTTGAAGGTATATAAACGGACACACATGCAATACACGAACAGAAAATGGCAACCGCACAATCAACAGTATCCCTACACGTACGCAGGCGATACGCCACCCCAAATCCACCAATCCTGACATCGAACACACGAACCGAACAAAGCTCACAACTAAAATTAACATGGAAACTTAAAATCAAAAGGAAAAATACGTATACCTGAAGAGAAATCTGGTTGCAACTGAGGATACGTTCCAAGGGTCGGACACAGCTCTACTTATCCTGAGTCATGAACAGAACTAGGGAATCACCAGAACAATCTTAATTATTTGGAATTTTAATTCAAGAATTCAAAAATCAAAGAGTCAAAATTATCGGGAAATTGGAATAACTTACTACCAATGACTCGATCCCAAAATGCTACAGATGTCACGACCCGCACCCAGTGAAAGGCACGATAAGTGAATACGCCCTGCCTACGCTGCAGTGTCGGCGGTAGAATGCTGTCCTGAGTTACAGTATCTAACACAGTCTAGAATAAGCTCCGAATGGAGAGTAAAATAATAAGTACTCAATCACGACACTAAGATGGAATAGAATAAAAAATCACAAGAGAGTCACAACATAAATAGAAGTCTAGGTGTAAACCACTAGAATAAATCTCAAGTACAACTCACAATGTCTCAAATAGAAAGACAAAAAACTAAGTCTCAGCTAGACTATAGGCAAGTCCTCAGCGACTGCTGGATCCTCCTGAGGGTCCATGTCGCCAGTGTCATCTAAGCCAACGCCATAATAAGTAGGGCAGTACCCCTCATCAATAACTGTAAAAATTTTAACATGCCCAGTCAGGACGGAACGAGCACATATCTTTCACAACAGTTCATAGCAGGAATGGACATATAACGCAAGCTATAGAAAACTATACATGAATCGCTGTAAAGGAAATCAACAAGAGAGAGAATATAAAATGAGATATAATATGATAAATAGAGAAATGTAACCATCTACGTGATTTAGAGCATGAATTGGTTATGTAAACGGTCTGGGTTGCACATGGATACAGCTATGGAGTACACATAGATACCTACTAGGGATAATGATCACATCACCAACTACACTCTCCCTGCCCCCAATCAATACACAAGGATTAATACATGTTAGGTTATTGCACATGGATAACAACTACTTTATACATGGAGCTCATATGGTCATGAGTGTACATGAATAACACATGAGTGCACATGGATAAATATGAATACATTGAGTACATGATGGCCATGATAAAGTACATGAACATGATATACTCGATGTATCCGAGGGGATAACATCGCGTAAAAAGATCCATAGGGTACTAATCCTGTGAACATCGTGTCAGCATCAAGTATACTAGTCTATAACAAGAGAACATATCCAAAGAAGTACGAAAAGATCAAAGAATGTACTCGCCTGGCAAACTGAACTGCTGATGTTGAAGTGTAGCTAAACTGGGGTAATGTGAACCTATTTAAAGTATACCCATGTCACAACCAAGTCCATAATATCAAAAGAAATAGCTACAATGCAAGACTATATGCTTCTAGGTCTATTTCGGTCAAAGTCAACCCTCGGTCAACTCTGGTCAAACCTGGTCAACGCTAGTCAAACCTGGGTCAACTAGTTCGTCTACTAATTTCTAGGTCATACACAAAATTCTAGGTCATTTGGAGTTCGTTTGAGTTTAATTGGATTAAGTTTGACCCAAAGTTGACTTTTGTCAATTTGGTCAACTTGTCGGCCAATTCGACTAAACTAGGCTCGAAATGACAAACCAAATCTGTCCTAGGACTCCTATAGTTATATACACCACTACAATCTACTCTAAGAGAAATTCCAAGCATAATATCTACATACATATAGGTATATACACACATGTGTATATACAATACAAACAAAACATAAATCTAACAAATGGTGGTGTGTGTGTGTGTCCTGGAGTTTACTAAAATGAGGTAAATTCTGAGATTAAAAACAGTAAAATACAATCGTGGTATACCAAATTTATATACTATTATATATATATATATATATTATATTAATATATATATATATAAATATATATATATATATAATAATATATATATAATATATATATATATATATTATATTATATATATATATATATATATATACACACACACAAATGCTCAAAATGGAAAGATACGCAATGATGCGATATAATATAAAGAGTCTAAATCTGGAATAATGTCTCCCTCGACCCATTCTCAATATGTATGCATTAGGAATGGGTTTCAACAGGATTTTATACATATAATTAAACATATATATCATAGCTATATAGAAAGCATATATATACTCATAATTGATGGAAATTTATGAAACAAAGCCAAAAGTTGGTTCCCACATATACGACACTTATATAAGTCCTGTAAACTCATATTTTAGAAGCTAAGAAGCTGGAAAACAAAATATCACATTTAACTCAAAAATCAAAATCAAAGAAAACTCATCCAATTCACACAACGATCCAAAATACAAAATACACCAAACGAACCGCGAAACTCGGCATACATGTTGGTCTCGACCCACGTGATGCGTTCGTATACTCTCGGGTTCGAAATCGTGTCCGTGTTGTGTCCACAGAATATATATCAGAATTTCCCGATATCACGGGATATGCGGCGTTCTCGCTCGTTTGAGCACCGCATACACAACGAAATGCCCGTGCTTGTGCACGTAGCTGGGGGGGTCCTAGGGTAGGTCTAGGACATGATGACACGGCGACACATTGTGCCAAAATAGCGCACGAGGCCCGCACCTGCGCGCGTGCGCGCACCCGTGCGCCCTTGTGCGCGTGGTTCCGCCCTCGTGGCTCGCTCGTCGGGCCACGCCGTGACTCGGGGTTCGTTTCTCAGGTAGTCTAGGTATAGGTGAACATGTCCCAGGTCCTGGAACGGGTCTTCGCTGCGTTGTATGCGCGCACGAAGTCCGTTTCAGCGACAAAAATGAAAGGCTGAAAGCATAGTGGCTGAGCGGTGCATGCGCGATTTCTCCGCGCTCGCTCAACGAAAAGCCGTGAAATTTTACGAGCATGGGGACAGATGTTGCCCCCACGTGCTCACAAAATTTTACGGAAAAATACGCTTTGCATCGAGAAATCAAGCACGGCCTCGTGCACGGGATCTGTGCACGTGCGTCCGTCGCCCGAAACGCCGCTGATACGGTGCCAAAACCAAAATCGTCTCCACGAAAGTTTATCAAAATTATATTATCTAAACATCCTTGAAGTCAGAATCGAAAAACAATAATTTTCTATCCTAAGCGGTATTTCGTCGAACACGTGCCATAAGGGACCGATACGTGTCCGATACCTCCATCAAACGGAGTCGAAATCTCACCAAATTTCGTGGACAAGACTAGGGCACGTATATGGATGCAAAAATGAAAAAAAACCAGATTTGCAATGATAAATTAGGGTTTACCTATTGAGTGTCAAAACTCAAAGAATGGGGCTCCTCGGTTATCGTGTCAGCCGATTTCCCTCCAGCAAAAACCTTCGTCTCCACTCTAGAAGTGCTCCAGCAGATCCTCCTCTCCTCGACGAGGGAAATGGAGTTCGTTTGGGAAGGAACGGACTCCGGATGAAGGAATTATGAGTTTTGGAGAGGTGGATCTTTTAGAGTTTCTTTGTGGAAGCTATAATTCTACAAATGAATGCAAAAGGGGAGGGGGTGCTGTTGTGTTGGGCGGCCAAGGGGGTTCTCTAGGGTTAGGGTTTCACTTGGGCCAACTCCTTCTCAAGTAGAAATGGGCCCAAGTCAAAAGACTTAAAGGCTAACATGCAAAAAGGCTAAATTAAATCAATTAAAGCCTTAAATAATCTAATGCTAAAATAAATTCTAAAAATGAAAATAACAATTCTAATGCATGGTTAGGCCCCTATACAATGTCCACTAAGGTTAGACCAGTTGCTAGCACAACACAAGTCAACATATCTAGAAAATCACAAGAAGGCCAAAATGGCTAAAAGACTGAAATTATTTAAACCACTCCAAAAATAGAGATTTAAATCTAAATAATTTTTAAAACCAAAATGTGAATTTTAATTACATTATTAGGCTTCTAGTGAAGATTGACTAAGGTCAACTACCAAGTCACCAGTCTACAACCAATCAAATCACACTGAAATCAATCTAATTAATAAATACATAAAAATTCAAATAAAAATCATAAAAATTCAAATAAATCACAATTACTAAAATACCCTTGAAATTGAAATTGAGTATGACAAATCTACCCTCCTTAAAATAATTTCGTCCTCGAAATTAAGATGATCCTACTCCTTCTAGGTTAAATCCCCAACAATCATGGTCTTAAGAATCTTATCTAAATCATGCAGTTGGAAAGATATCATACATGATTATGGCAGGTAATCAGTCTGGGGTCTCATCTAGCCACTATAGTCATACTAGATCAAAAGTAGTCATATGGTATCAAACATACAGACAATATGGTAGGGTACAGTGATCATCAAGATAGGATAAGGTATGGGTCAAGAACTCACCTCTACTAGGTATGGTAGCTGGAACTCTCTCCCGGAGGTAGGCCTCGACTAGGGGCAGATATAGTAGGACAGTCTCGTATCTTGTGTGCAGCTGACCCACAAAATAGGCACAATCTTAGTCTCTTCCTACAGTCCTTCCATACGTGCCCAAGCTTCTTACAGAAAGCACAGGTAGGCACTCGCTCAACTGGCCTCTGCTGGACAGGAATCTGAACTGGATAGGCTGGTCTAGGCTGAAAGCCTGGGTACTCCTAAGGCTCTGGGTATAAACTGCTCCTCGCTCTCTTGGGACTCGGCTCTCCCCTCGAATGCATGTAATCCCACAACAGTTGAAAACTGAGACTCTGCTCTCTTATAAGCTCAGCCTGAAGTCTTTGTACCCCTGCACATCCTGGAGAAGTCTGTAAATATGAGCCCTATCGAAAATGGCATAGGGTACCACTCTAGGAGGCAAAGGAAGGCCCTCAGTCTCCGGCTGAACTGCAGCCCTTCCTGAAGGATAGGAGATGGAGAAAAATTCTCCGATGAGGCTGCTAACACCTCTTGAGCAATAGAAGGGGAAGTACAATCTCGGTCTCATCTGGAACTGCAGTTGTGCACTGGGAACAGACTCTGGTCATGGGTGCCATTCTGGAAAAGATAAGAAAAAAATAAATCATCAGGCTATAAGGCAGTCTATCATCCTATATAAAACTGGTGATTATAAAAAAAATAACTGAAATTAACTATAAAGCGTTACTATTCTAAAGATGATCAAAATTGAAAGTTTAAAGCGACTTGTCAATAACACTGAAATTCAAGCACACTATATGTATCTATAAGAAAATTTAGTCTCGATATGATCTAAGTTGATCAATTCCAGAATAAATCGAGGTTTGGGCAATATGGAGAACGAGGTCATTGAAGTCTGGGCACGAGTATCCAAGATTTGGAAATCCATGTCATATTGAATTAATTCAATTGAATAAGATTCCAAACATTGGATGATAAGGAGAATGACCAAGTCGACTGGTTGCGATCAGGGTTTAGAATTCAACACTATTGAAATCCTAAAGGATACTACAAGGATATAGGAATAAGTCAATTTCCTCATTTTGATAAGGAAGCTAAACGTGATACCTTGGGTTGACCTATTAAGTAAAGTGCCTTGTCTTTCTGAAATATGTGAAAGACAAAAGCAAAAAGAGTTCAAAGACGATGCTATTGAGTACAATACGTGGTTCATAGACGATGAAAATAATTCAAGAAGAATTGCCAAAGCTATCGTGGATGAGACTCTAGGGCAAGTTTAACTATGCCTCTATCCACGTAGAGTAATATATGAAAGCGAACCAAAGTGCAATAGGTTGATCAGACCATCATACACCGGTTCTGATTAGACAATATGTTAGTGGGTCGACCCAATAAAGTATGTCATGATCAAGCTCGAAAAAGAGATAAGCTTGCAAAACTAAGGCTAAATTAGCAGCGTAAGGTAGTCAAAATATAAGTAAGGGAGGTAATGATAAAGAGAAAAAAAATAGTCCAAGATCCTTAACTAAACTGGTCAAGCAATCAAGATAAGGTACAAGGTTAAGCAATTAAGAAAACAAGAAGAACACCCTCACATGTCGGGTCGAAAGAATTGAGTCATGGTTGGATCTTGAATTTAAGTCAGAAAGTATTTTAGTATCATGGTAAGGGCTATAGTTTAGTCTTATTGACCAAAAAGTCTCATCAAGAAAATAGTGTGCAAGAGACGTGTTTAGTGGGACACGATATATCTACATGAAGGTGGACTCGTCTAGGTCTTGCATGTGAAGTTTGTTGGAGGATAACAACTAGTATACACTGAATATCAAAGTCACGGTATGGGACGTCAAAGAATCTAAAATAGAAGGTAAGGGTTCAAGAGGTGACAATTAATACAAGAATAAAGGAAATCAAGTTGAAGAAATAAATTTAATTAAGAATCCAGTAAAATAATTTAGGGACACCGCTCTAAAGGGAGAATACTGTTAAGGAACGATCAAATACAAACGGTTAGAAAGTCACAATAAAAGATCAAGATTTGAGGGAAGGTTGAGTAAGTCAAGATTGATATACAGTCACATAGTTTGGCAGACGACTAACAACACTTGAGTATATACTACTATCATAGTCATGAGTGATATGGCAATTAGTGTGGAACACTTCTATCTCATTAAGGTTACCTTGGTGGACTACCATTATTCTTTTAAAAAGAAATTTCAAAATAACCACCGCAATTTGTATTCACTCTCAGCCATCCAATCTAATCACGACTAACTATTTAAATCCTTTTCATAAATCTCATAGTAACTTTTATCACATTACAACCTTTCCAAAATTTAATATTTCAATCCAACTTTAAACTCCAGAGTTAATGAATCAAGAATCCATAAAATTCTATATCACTACATAACTTTAAAAACTCCCAACTTGTCTCAAATAATTCTCAAGATAGACACTTAGCTTATCACGACAATCTAGCATTTACAGCTCAGTATTTTAATGCGCTTATCAACCATAATTTCTCTTTCTAAGTCATTGAAACATAATCACTACTTCTTAAACCAAAATCTAAATAGATTTTTAAATCTTCAATCAATTGACACGATTCCAAATTTGAGAATTTTTTTTCAAAAAAATCGTTTTTATATCTTTCCAATCTTTTAAACCAAAATTTTAATATTATTGCTTCCACTTAAATTTGAAATTCAATAAACATATACATCGCAACTTGTACGACTCAATTTAATTGTTCATACTGCCACCCCTTTTTTTGATCATTATCAAACCAATCTATATACGTTCAAAGATGTATAATCATAATCCAATAATTCATGAATCACATCAATTCCTGAAATCGATTTATATAGATTCCAACTATTTTCCTCCAGTATCAAAATATAATTTTATAATCCTCTGGTGATTACTACTTATAATCTCAAGATAAATTTCCTTGGTAATATCCCAACTTACAAACTACTAATCATTAAATCATCCATTTAGAAAAATGCCCTTATAACTTAGTCAAAATCTCCATGTATTCCAATTCCTTAATGTAATCCTTCTAGCCATGTGTTTGACCAATGAGTATATAGCAGTGTAGCCATCTTCCTAACCATTATTAAGCACAAGAAAGTAAGGGTATTGGTGAAAAGAGTTCAAACAGGATGCAAGAATCAAGGGAGGAAGGTGGATTAAAATAAGGGAAAGGGAATTTAAATCGAAGCTCAGAATGAGATTCTCAAGGGTCGTTCCAGGAATCTCTTAGGAAATCCTAATAGTGATTGAGTACCTTAACTTATATCTTATATCCTACTGCAGGCTGTAATGATACTCTAGTTCGAGTACCACTACGAAATCACACTAGTTGTGATTATGACCTGCATGGGCCACCACTAAAAACGTGTCATGACCCGCACCCACGAGAAGTGAATACGCCCAGCCTACGTCGCAGTATCGGCAGTAGAACGCTGTCCTGAGTCACAGTATCTAACACAGTCTAGAACAAGCTCCGAATGGAGAGTAAAATAATAAGTACTCAATCACGACACTGAGATGGAATAGAATTGAAAATCACAAGAGAGTCACAACATAAATAGAAGTCTAGGTGTAAACCACCAGAATAAATCTCAAGTACAACTCACAATGTCTCAAATAGAAAGACAATAAAACTAAGTCTCAGCTAGACTATAGGCAAGTTCTCAGCGACTGCTGGATCCTCCTGAGGGTCCACGTCTCCAGTATCATCTAAGCCAATACCATAATAAGTAGGGCAGTACTCCTCATCAATACCTGTAAAATTTTCAACATGCTCAGTCAGGACGGAACGAGCACATATCTCTCACAACAGTTCATAGCAGGAATGGACATATAACACAAGCTATAGAAAACTATATATGAATCACTATAAAGGAAATCAAAAGGAGAGAGAATATAAAATGAGATATATATGATAAAAATGTAACCATCTACGTGATTTAGAGCATGAATTGGTTATATAACGGTCTGGGTTGCACATGGATACAACTGGAGTGCACATGGATACCTACTTGGGATAATGATCACATAACCAACTACACTCTCCCTGCCCCCAATCAATACACAAGGATCATAATGTTATGTTATTGCACATGGATAACATCTACTTTATATATGGAGCTCATATGTCATGAGTGTACATGAATAACACATGAGTGCACATGGATAAATATGAATACATGGAGTACATGATGGCCATGATAAAGTACATGAACATGATATACTCGATGTATCCGAGGGGATAACATCGCATGAAAAGATCCATAGGGTACTAATCCGTGTGAACATCATGTCAGCATCAAGTATTAGTCTATAACAAGAGAACATATCCAAAGAAGTATGAAATGATCAGAGAATGTACTCGCCTGGCAAACTGAACTGCTGATGTTGAAGTGTAGCTAAACTGGGGTAATGTGAACCTATTTAAAGTATACCCATGTCACAACCAAGTCCACAATATCAAAAGAAATAGCTACAATGCAAGACTATATGCTTCTAGGTCCATTTCGGTCGAAGTCAACCCTCGGTCAACTCTGGTCAAACCTGGTCAATGTTGGTCAAACCTGGGTCAACTAGTCCGTCTACTAATTTTTAGGTCATACACAAAATTCTAGGTCATTTGGAGTTCGTTTGAGTGAATTGGATCAAGTTTGACCCAAAGTTGACTTTTGTCAATTTGGTCAACTTGTCGGCCAATTCGACTAAACTAGGCTCGAAATGACAAACCAAATCTGTCCTAGGACTCCTATAGTTATATACACCACTACAATGTACTCTAAGAGAAATTCCAAGCATAATATCTACATACATATAGGTATATATACACATGTGTATATACAATACAAACAAAACCTAAATCTAACAAATGGTGGTGTATATGTGTGTGTGTCCTGGAGTTTACTGAAATAAGGTAAATTCTGAGATTAAAACAGTAAAATACAACCGTGGTATACTACAATTTAATATACTATATATATATATATATATATATATATATAATATATATATAGGGAGCGGATCGGAGCCCCGCCCGCGGAGCCCCGCCGAAGCCCCGCTCCCCCTTAGCCGTTGGATCGCGCGGGCGGGGGCGGGCCCCACGTGGGCCCCGCGCGATCCGATGGTGCAGGGGGGCGGGGCTCCGCGGGCGGGGCCTTTGATCCGCTTCCATATATATATATATATATATAATATATATATATAATATATATATATATATATAAAAATATATATATATATATTTTTTTATATATATTTATATAAAGTAAAAAATATATATATATAAATAAATATATATAATATATTATAATATATATATATATATAATAAAATATATATATATTATATATATTATATATATATATATATATATATAAAGTAGGAAGGAACTACATATATATATATATATATATATATATATTATATATATATATATATTATATAAAAAATATATATATATATATATATATATATTATATATATATATATATATATATATATATATACACAAATGCTCAAAATGGAAAGATACGCAATGATGCGATAATATAAAGAGTCTAAATCTGGAATAATATCTCCTCGACCCATTCTTAATATGTATGCATTAGGAATGGGTTTCAACGGGATTTTATAAATATATAATTAAACATATATATACATAGCTATATAGAAAGCATATTGTACTCATAATTGATGGAAATTTATGAAACAAAGCCAAAAGTTGGTTCCCACATATCCAAACCTCATATAAGTCCTGTAAACTCAGATTTTAGAAGCTAAGAAGCTGGAAATCAAAATATCACATTTAACTCAAAAATCAAAATCAAAGAAAACTCATCAAATTCACACACAACCCAAAATGCAAATATACCAAACAAACCCGCGAAACTCGGCATACACGTTAGTCTCGACCCACGTGATGCGTTCGTATACTCCCGGGTTCGAAATTGTGTCCGTGTCGTGTCCACAGAACGCGTATCGGAATTTCTCGATACCGTGTGATACGGTGCGTTCTTGCTCGTTTGAGCGTCGCACACAACGAAATGCCTAGTGCTTGTGCACGTAGCTGGGGGGGTCCTGGGGTAGGTCTAGGACACGATGACACGATGACACGTCGTGCCAAAACGGTGCACATAGCCCGCACCTGCGTGCGGCCTGCTGCGCGCGCGCACCGCGCGTCGTGCGCTGTTCCGCCCTTGTGGCTCGTTCGTCGGGCCATGCCGCGACTCGGGTTTCGTTTCTCGGGTAGTCTAGGTATAGATCAACGTGTCCCAGGTCCTTGAACGGGTCTTCGCTGTATCGTGGTGCGCGCACGATGTCACGCCCCAGAACCAGAATATTGGAGAACGGGAGCAGACATAGCCAGCTACGTATATGAAATAGGATCCATCTCGCTATACGGTCACGGCTGTCTAGATACATGAGGGTTTATCTACAAGCCAGCAGTCTCTTAAGGTCATGAAGAAGCCTATTGTCTCAATCACAGCAAGTAAGAAAGTCACAAGATGTATGATCATTAAATATACAATAGTAAGGCGTCCCAAACATCACATATTCAGTTGATCATGAAGCTAGTCGTTACAAAATGTCAGGACTAGCAAGAGTTTAGTCATACATAATCAACCCTAGGATCTGTTATCATGTTACAGCCCGTAGGCAGACAGTAAGTAAAGTGCAATCGAGCTAAACAGGTGCTCGCCGGCTAAACGCCTCAAAAGAATATTTTTACAATAAAGTGGAGATAAAAAATAAACCCACTCGTTGCCAGGGTTCCGTCTAGTGGCCACCATCTGGCTGGAAGGTCGGTAGATCCTCTGGAGCTGCTCCGAAATCTGGCTATACAAAACCAGCTGGGTCAGACCCCAGAAAGAGCAAGTACCACAAAGGAAGCTTCACTTAGGAACTAAAACCAGCAATTAGCACAAAATAACAATAATGTAATAAATAAGATAGGAGTTAAGAAAAGCATAATAGGGTGATATACGATGAGATAATCGTGGGACTATTCAGATAGCCAGGTTACAACCCGTAAACCAAACAAGGACCGGGGTTGTAACCCTTCGTCTGAACAGAACTTGGATTCTCACCATTTATCGGTAGAATAAATACAGGCATTCCGGTCATACAGTAACCTGGAACAGAATCAGGACAAGACTAGACAGGTTAGACTCCATCCAATCAATTCACGGCCAAACAAGAACTACGGCTTGATACTTTAACTAACTAGGGTTATCACAAGCCTAGTTACTAGCAAGATGCAGTGCGAATCTTCCACAACCACAAGCCCTGCAGTCCATCCAGGTTACCCGGTTGAAAGATTAGGGTTAATTCAGGTGGGTACATCGTCCAGGAACGAATGTACCCTTAGGTAGCTTGAAGGGTGCAACACATAACAGTATGCTGGAAATGTGTCCTACTCGACGGCAGGCTACAGATCCCAAGGCGTGCCCAGGTAACGGGATTGCCTGTAGCTGGGAGATCTCTTTTTGACTAATGTATTTATCTAGTTATTAGCCTTAGTCCTTCAATGGATACTCCTGACCGTGGTACTCAGGAGTCCCCTCCTAGACATGATGCAAGACAGGACTGGATTATTTTTACAAGCACAATCGCCCACGGTGTCCAGATTAATTATACATGTCATGTCATGTCAGGTAGCCGTCGCAACAGCTTATCAAGATATATCATATCAGGTTTAACATGTCCAGTTTACTTGTCAGGAGTGTACCATGATGGGCCACTATCAGGTCATGTCAGGTTAGTCATACCAGGAGTGCACCACTACGGGTCACTGTCATGTCAGGTTCAATTATCATATCCAAACATATCAAGTAAATTCGTGATTATCAAGTTCATGACAAGAGACGTAAGGATATAAAATGGACGTAAAATATCTAATAGAATATCAATACACATGGCTATAGGAGAGCCATGCGGCTAAGGCATATGTGGCCAGGAAATGATCTCATGCGGCTGGAAGAGAACAGCCCATATGGCTGAATAGGGTCAGGCACATACGACTAAAAAGGGAAGGGCTTATGCGGTCAAAGGGATATCAGTCATATGCGGCTCGGAGATCCAGTCAGTCATACGGCTGAGAAAGGCAAGACATATGCGGTCAGGAGGATAGGGAACTCATGCGGCTGGCGGAGGATGGGTCTATACGGCTGGCTGACCAATCAAGTACATACGGTCGGGGAGGAGCAACTTATGCGGCTGCGGGGAGCAATAACTATGCGATTAAGAGAAGCAAACCCATGCGGCTGGAAGACTGCGGTCTATGCGACTCGCGAGCGTTGAGTTCATGCGGCTCAGGATTGCTGGAAATCCATACGGCCAGGGATGACTGAGCCTCAGTCATGCGGCTAAGAAAGAATACTTGCCGCATGAACTTGTCATGCGGTCAAGTCAAGGCAACAGCGCATGCTGTTGGAACTGACTTGTCGCATGATTGTTCATGCGGTCAAGTGCTACCATGCGGCTCGGGACTGTGCTTCTTCTCCAAATTTCCGAGAAGAAGTACCATAAGCCATGGCTTCCAAGCTGCATAACTCTATCATCCGGAGCCCAAATCTGAACTTCCATAGGTCAAAATGGGGTAGAATAAAATTCTCTACAACATGGAACCATCAAAATTCGAAAATAACAAGATTAAGTAGATCAAAACCCAAGAAATCCAAAATAAGGTAAATATAGATCTACAAGAATCTAGCTATGGAAAGTGAAAATGCCAAGTTCTAAAGTAAGTTAGAATGCTGTAAGGAAGAGAATGAGCAATAAAATTAGAGTTCCTCGATAAAGCAAGTTGCACTTGCCTAGACCTCTCTCTCTCTCTGGTAGGTAAAGTAGTAAATGGAAGAAGAAGAAGAGTAATGAAGAGAGAGAAAGAAGAATGGTAATAAATACCAAAGGTGGTAGGTAGGGGGTTCATCCATGGTTCATGATGAACCAAAAATAATCAAAAAACCAAGCCAACCCGGGCCAAGAATAAACCGAGCCAAGAAGGAAAAGCTAAGCCAGGAATTAAGCAATACAAGATAAAATACGTACATGTATTCCAATACGTAATACGAACCACAGGCATTACACACGAAGTTCGTTTCAGTGACAAGAACGAAAGGCTGAAAGCACAGTGGCTGAGCGGTGCACGCATGATTTCTCCGCACTCGCTGAACAAAAAGCCGTAAAATTTTACGAGCATGGGGACAGAGGTTGCCCCCATATGCTCACAAAATTTCATACAAAAATATGCTCTATGCATCGAGAAATCACGCACGGACAGCAGGGCACGCACGGCCTCGTGCACGGGATCCGTGCACGTGCGTCCGTCGCCCGAAACACCGCTGATACGATGCCAAAACCAAAACCGTCTTCACGAAAGTTTATCAAAATCATATTATCTAAACATCCATGAAGTCAGAATCGAAAAACAAAACTTTCTATCCTAAGCGGCATTTCGTCGAACACGTGCCGTAAGGGACTGACACGTGTCCGATACCTCCATCAAACGGAGTCAAAATCTCACCAAATTTTGTGGGCAAGAATAGGGCACCTATAGGATGCAAAAATAAAGAAAAACTAGATTTTCAATGGTAGATTAGGGTTTACCTATTGAGTGTCAAAACTCAAAGAACGGGGCTCCTCGGTTGTCGTGTCGGCCGATTTCTCTCTAGCAAAAACCTCTATCTCCACTCTAGAAGTGCTCCAGCAGATCCCCTCTCCTCGACAAGCACAATAGAGTTCGTTTGGGAAGAAACGGACTCCGGATGAAGGAATTATGAGTTTTGGAGAGGTAGATCTTTTAGAGTTTCTTTGTGGGCTACAATTCTATAAATGAATGCAAAAGGGGAGGGGGTGCTGCTGTGTTGGACGGCCAAGGGGATTCTCAAGGGTTAGGGTTTCACTTGGGCCAACTCCTTCTCAAGTAGAAATGGGCCCAAGTCAAAAGACTTAAAGGCTAACATGCAAAAAGGCTAAATTAAATCAATTAAAGCCTTAAATAATCTAATGCATAAAAATAAATTCTAAAAATGAAAATAACAATTCTAATGCATGGTTAGGCCCCTATACAATGTCCACTAGGTTAGACCAGTTGCTAGCATAACACAAGTCAAGATATCTAGAAAATCACAAGAAGGCCAAAATGGCTAAAAAGACTAAAGTCATTTAAACCACTCCAAAAATAGAGATTTAAATCTAAATAATTTTTAAAAAAAATGTGAATTTTAATTACATTATTAGGCTTCTAGTGAAGATTGACTAAGGTCAACTACCAAGTCACCAGTCTACAACCAATCAAATCACACTGAATCAATCTAATTAATAATACATAAAACTTCAAATAAAATCAAAAAATTCAAATAAATCACAATTACTAAAATACCCTTGAAATTGAAAAGTGAGTGTGACAACAGACTCGATCTGTCAATCGCATTCCAATCAAAAGAAATTAAATCAACTGTTAAGAACTTTAGATCTAATGATACAAAACTCATACTCACCGATCTATTCCTCCAAGCCCTTCACGAATTTGCCGAACGTTCCTCGAGTCTTCAAGAAATTACTAAGAAGAATCGAACGAGAACACCCGACCAAATCTGAACCAGAACCCGATCAATTGATCTCAACAGTCCAATCGATCTCGAGAAAAATTACAAAACACCCTAATTTATTATGCTCACCTGTCGTCAAGCTCGGACACGCAGTGGGTCTGTGTGTCACCGGAGAAAGAGATGCCAAAGAGTCGGAGATCAGACCTGTCATCATTAATCCGCACGCTTCGAGGAAAAGGGAGTTGGTCGAAGCTCTTCGAGAAGATCGCTGTAAAGATGGAACTCTACCGCCGTCGTCGCCATCACCATCATCGTCACCAGGAGAGATCAACACCCACCGTCGAAGTCGTCAAAAAGATGAAGAATCACCGGAGTCCGTCGTATTCTCCGAGCACTGCCGCTGGAAAAGTTCTCAGGCGCTGGTGTGAGAGCTCGACGCCAACGCCAGCCCCATCGACGCCAGTGAGCTGGGGTTAGGGCTCCGAATTTGATAGGGATCAGGAAAGAAAAAGAAAATAGAGATGAGAAAAATGGCTTTCTCTCTCATCTGCTGAGTAATATAGAAATGGGAGTTTTGCAAATAGCCCCCTCCGATTTGGCAAATATGCAGAAAAACTCCCTACCTTCATTATTACAAGATTTGTGAGATTAGTTAGAATTTGAATTTAAGGTTAATGGTCCACCAAAATTAGTTTGTTATAAAATATTTGAATTCAAATATTTTGGGACTAAACAATTGGAGGAAAAAATTAGAAGATTCCAATTAATTGAAGAGCGGGGTTGCAGTTGTACCCCCTGGTGCATAGAAGAATGTGAGTAGAAAATGTCAGCCCTATTTTTAAATTTAATTTAATTAGTGTTAATTAGTTGCTAATGACCTTTAGCTTTAAAATAATTTATTATAATTTTTAGAAATTTTTCTAGAATTTATACATAATTTTTAAATAGTTTTTAAATCAAATATATTATTTTGTAATAAACTAAATTGTTTTAATATCACTTTGTAATATTTAAATTTGTTTTAATATTATTATGAAATTTGTTAAATTGTTATTATATCGGTTTGTAAATTAGAAATTATTTTAACTATGTTTGCAAATTCACTTTTACATTAACCATAGGGGAGGGACCAAACTGTAAAATCCTAAATTCTAGGGACCCGACTGCAAAAACCTACTTCACCCACTACCAACGACCGGCCAGTGCCCCACGACGACCACCGACTCCATCCGCCATTTCCGGCAATACAGCCCCAAACCGACCTCTTTTCCCCTATAAATAACCCTCATAATCCAAACCCTAACCCTATGCTAAACTCGACAACGACCACCGTCTCCTCTATTTTTTGTCGGAACCCTAACTCCGGCCACACCCTACCGCCCCTCCACGGCAACCAACACCACCATCAATCACCATCTAGATGCACCCCGACGAGTTGAGTCCAGCGCGCCCGAGCGCTACGAAGACGACGCCTCTAGCCGCCGTCAGCACCCTCCACGACCCCCAGTTCGTCGGATACGTACGTCAACCCTATTTTCGTGTCGTACGTGTCTTGTCTTCACATATATGACTCGCCAGGACACGAGCAGTACGTAGGTAAGTCTGGACACGTCCGACTCGACTCATGCGGTCGTGCATGGCAAGGACACTCGGACTCGATAGTTTTTTTGTGTCCTTAACTGTCAGGACACAAACTGTGCTATCGGGTTTTAAAACTGTTAACCTAAAACCTAAATAACACTAACCCTAACCCAAACTCTAACACACGGCTCGGGCTGACCCCCTGGCCAGCCCGACCGAGCCCAAGAACCCGACCCCTCAGGGCCAAGTTCGAGCCCCCTTCTCTGTGTTTTTTTTTGTTTTGTTGTGTTTGTTTTTTTATTTTATTTTATTATATATTATATATATATCTATATATATATATAAGTATATATATATATATATATATATATATATGTATATATTATTATATGTATATATACAGTATTTGTATATATATATATAGAATAATTATATATATATATATATATATATATATTAAAATATATTATAGTATATATAAAATTATATATAGAATATATATATATATATAATATATATATATATTATATATATATTCTATATTTAGTGTTTATTATATAAGTTATATATATATGTATTTATATATAATGTATATGTTTTTTTTTTCTTTTTAATTTTTTATGTGTTATGTATATATATTATATTATATATAGTATACAGTATTTTGTATATATATATATATATTTTATATTTAGTATTTCATTATATATATATATGTATAATTTATTATGTTTTCAAAAAAATGTATATTTTATTATATGTATATATCCATTATATTTTTTTATTTTTTTATTTTTTATTTTTTTGGAGAAAATTAAACATTTATTGATAATATAGGCGCAAAAGCCGAAGCCTATACAAGTAAGCGCAGAGGCGACCAAAAACCGAAAACAAGAGTCGCGGAGTGCACATGCGACCCGGCAGAAGGGGGAAGAAGCGGCCTAGGCCAGGTTCTCCCAGAACAAGTTGGAGACATGGGAACAGCGCCTCCTCACTTTGAAGCATTGTCTGATGACCTCTCTAAACAGTTGAGGAGGGGGAGAGTTGTTGTCCTTCGTAACGGAACTTGTTCCTGTTCTTCCAAGAACCCAAATACCAGCGGCCGCTACGATCTGATGCCGTGGGAACGGGACCAGGAGGCCAAGAGATCGTAGAAGCCCCCGGTCGGTTGTTCCATATTAAGCCTCTGATGAGATGGGTCCAAGTGCCTGCGGCCAAGCTCCCCCGAAAGAAGGACGTGATCTGCGGATTCGGAATTGGGCTCATTACAGCAGTGGCATCTGGATGCGAGGCTGACCCCAAGAACTGATGATGTCGTCCGTCGGAAGCTTGCGGCGAAGAGCACGCCAGATGAGGATGGACCATTTAATGGGGATGCAAGCCTGCCAAATAATGCGTACACCGTATTTGGCGTCCCGCTGCCTCTGGCGATACGTCTGGGCGGAAGCCAAACAGAAAGTCCCACAAGGGTTATATATATATATATATATATATATATATATATATATATATATTTTATATTATTATAATATATATATATATATATTATAATATATATATATATATATATATATATATATTATATAATAATATCTATATATTTATGTATATATATAAATATTTGTTGTATATTTATAATGTATTTAATTCTACCATGTATAAAGTATTATTGTAAAATTTCACAAGTTATTTTTATTATAATTTGTGACTTGTATATTTTTACCACTCTAAAGATATATATATTTTAAATTCCTGTATTTTAAATTGTTATGACCAATTGATATCCAAACCTAGCATGAATTTTTGGGCCCAATTGTGTCTAATATATTCAGAGTCTGCACAAAGTCATATTGGACTTGATTCATGGCCCTGGGTCCTGTATCTGGACTTCGGTTCAATTTCGAATACATGGACAAAAATAGTAAATAATTAATTAATTATTTTCCAGAAACTGTTGCTTGTTGTTTTTGAATTTTTTATATATTTTAAGTACTGTAAAATCTCGGAAAAATTTTATTTAAATAGTATGTTAATTTAGCTAATTTAGTATAATTTTTCTAGCATTTAGTATGTACTTTTGGTATTTTAAAAAATAGGAAAACAGAACTCATTTTCAGTATATTTATGTTTGCTGATTTTTAATAATTCTTTATGAAGGTTTATAAATTCTAGAAAAATTAGTATAATTTCTATAATTAACAAGGATCATTTTGGTACTTTATTTATGTAAAATTGAGCTTTTGTCTATCTCAAAAATTGTTGGAACATAGTATACAGTTTGATTTAATTATTGAATAATTACGACTTACAACTTTTGTGTTGTTTTGAGTTTTAGTCGTATTGAACCACACCCCGCACTAGCGTAAAGGCCCTAGAAAGTTAGTTATAGTATTGTGTCAACCCATATTGGTCTCCTATACTAAAGTCATCATTTGGTTAGGTGTCCAGTCAGAAAGTCGTAGCACACAACTAGTGACTTAGTGTTTAACTTAGTAAAAAAACTAAGTTTATGTATTTATTTCTACAGTGACGAGTCACCAGGCATCTATAGCATTTTTATCGCTGCCTTACTTTGCTAAAGGCAAGTACTTTCTACAAACTTTACATACTGCTATAAACGATAAACTGTGATTTACCAACCATGTTAAATGCTGATCCTTGGGGTAGCAAGTTAAAACTTTACATGTTGTATTACTTTCAGTCTCTACCATGTTTAGGACAGTTTTTTATATCTCTCACATGTTTAAATAACGGGTTAAGTAGAAACTGTCAGTAGTGTACGTGATCATGACCCCCTTCTCCATATGTATTTATCGAGCACTATTACATTCTATATGTATCTTTGTCGTATGTCTGATCCCGCATTTGTGTATGGACATACATCGATACAGTTAAGGGTACGTATGTACACTTCAGAAACTTGATATGTACTGCTGTACATCCTATTCACCTATTGACCGATTCACGTACATGCTACTATTTTAAACTTTTAAACTATATGTTGCCATTTTTAAAAAGAACTAATTAAACCATGATATGCCATGATTCCAGTTTATTATATTTCTGTTTATGCTTCATATTTTTAGTTTGTTAGAAACAGTACTTGCTCCTTTCCTGACAGGATAACGTTGTAGGTATACTTACTGAGGAGGAGTTGCTCTATGATTCGTATTATGGAGTTACTGCCGATGACCAGGCTTTATCTTACGAGGATGTACCTGCGGGGAACCTCGTCTAGTTGTCTCTTTATATTTTAGACTTTTGAGACTAGTCATGTATTAGACTATATATTTTGTGTCTGGACCTGTATCCAGCTTTACCTTTCAGGCTTGTACTTTGACTTACTATTATATGAGATAACTTTTGTGTTTGGAGCATTTATGACTCTTCTTTACTTATAGAACTGTTAGCACATTTAGTCTTATCTTGTTATCTCTAGAACAGCTTACTGCGCTTATCTCAAGCGTAGGCTGGACAGACTCGGCTCGGCCCAACAATTTGGGTAGTGGATCGTGACATGTTTTAGTGGTGGCCCATGCAGGTCTCTGACTAAATTTTTGGTTACATCATTGTACCAAGCTTGCCTGCAATTCGGAACTTAAGGTAATTAGATAACATTGGGAATGATGCTTAGAACACCTAGAGGAATACTAGGATTGCAACATAGAAAATATATTACATGATTGCTATTATAATTAGATTTTCTTGTTTATGATTGTTTAATTTAAAGAGTCCTTATAAGTCCTTTTATTTATTTATTTAGATGGTGCTCACCCGTTAATCCCAGTATGTCACACCTGAGAATGTCACACTCCCTATCCAGTCAGCTGACCAGTTGACCGATACACCTCCACCTACTATACTCCTCCACTCTACAAATCCACCAACCCAAATGCCTCCACCACCTTCCACATCACAGTCCCAGCAGGACCCGATACTCCCACCACCACCTATCACTATACCTACCCAGGCTTCCGTCACACTCGACGGGAACCAACTGTTCACTCTGATCCGGGGGTTCCTAACGACCCATTAGGTGCAGACCACCCTACTCCGCCAGAGCATGTAGCATTCTGAGGAACGTACCATGGTCCCACGACCTGTAGAGCCACGACAGAGAGCAGGAACAATCAAGGACTTCATGGGTCTAAACCCCAAGGAGTTCTTAGGGACTGAGGGCATAGTTGTAGCAGATGACTGGCTAGACTCGGTAGATAGGAAGCTCCTTGGAGCTAGGTTACCGAATGACCTCCAGGTCGAGGCAGCGGGGTTTCTGCTGACAGACTTGGCAGGAGTTTGGTTTCGGAATGAGCCGCTATTCGCGAGGGGGAGGGCCACTTGGGATCAGTTCAAGACCCAGTTCAAGAAAAAATTCTTCTCGACCACCGCTAGGGTAGCCATGGGGCTACGATTCCAGAACATCCAGCAGAGGAACCGTTCTGTTGATGAGTATGCGGCAGAGTTTAGTCGCCTGAGCCGTTTCGCTCCTAGTCTAGTTGCAGACCCTGAGGAGATGACGCGTAGGTTTTGTCATGGTCTAGTTTCAGACATTGGCATTCTTATAGTGGCGAACGGTACGACTGACTACTACCAGAGCCTAGAGTTGGCCCGGAGCATAGAGGAGCGTCTTCTGTCTTGCAAGAGGCCGGCTTTGTACACCTCGAGGGACCGTCCAAGTGTCAGGCTTTCCAGCAGAGAGCACCGATGCCGCACCAGCAGACATATCGTCCCCCCTACATCACATCATCCGACCCCGCCAGTTAGAGCCCCGGGACCCCGACAGCAGCAGAAGGAAGCTTTGTATGTATTTTGTAAGAGGGTAGGCCATGACGCTTCCATCTGTAGGAAGAGGTTGGGGCAGTGTTTAGCTTGCGGGTCTGCCACCCATCAGCTTCGGGACTGTCCAGTAGCCAATGTACCTAGAGGGCCGCTTCCGACTCAGCAGCAGAGGTTTGGGCAACATCTGCAGCAGCAGAAAGGACCCCAGGGGAAGAATTATAGTCTAGCTCTTGAGGCGGAGCCGGAGCAGGTTTCGGAGCCAGATTATTTGGCTGACGTCATCACAGGTCATGTTTATTTGCATACTTTTCTAGCTCTATGCTTGTTTGATTCTGGTGCATCTCATAGCTTCCTGTTATTAGAGTTTATGCATAAACACCACTTAGTAGCTACACCTACCGAGGAGATGTGTAGAGTAATGACGGAAGGAGGACCAGTGCCCATTAGAGCTATCTATAGATGCTCTATTACTATAGCCGGGAGAGAGTTTAGGGGACGATTCTTTGTGATGCCACTCCCCGGGTATGATTTCATATTAGGGATGGACTGGCTTAGCTATGCCCATGCAGCTATAGACTGTCATGAGGGTAGTATTTTGTTCAGTCCCTCAGGTACGGCACCATTCAGTGTCAGGAGAACAGGGCCGGAGATCAGCCTAGAGCCGAACTGTTGTGCGACAGTTGGAGAGATAGCTAGCACCGCCACACCCTATCATTAGGGAGTTTATGGATGTATTCCCAGAGGATCTTCCAGGACTTTCGCCTGACAGAGATGTGGAGTTCACTATAGATTTAGTACCGGGTTCATCACTAGTATCCCGGGCTTGCTATAGAGTGAACCCTAAGGAGGCCGTAGAGATGAATGAGCAGATTGACGACCTGTTGAAAAAGGGCTTCATTCGATCTAGTGCTTCTCCATGGGGAGCGCCAGTGTTCTTTGTGCCTAAGAAGGATGGTATAGTTCGGTTGTGTATTGACTACCGGGCGTTGAATGCCATCACCATTAAGAACAAATATCCTCTGCCCAGGATAGATGATTTGTTCGACCAGTTGAGTGGGGCAAAAGTATTTTCCATGATAGATTTGAGATCCGGATACCACCAGGTGAAGGTTAGGGCAGCAGACATCCAGAAGATGGCGTTCAACATGAAGTACGGGCAGTACGAGTTTCTGGTGATGCCATTTGGTCTCACAAATGTACCAGCTGTCTTTATGAATTTGATGAATAAGATATTTCACCAGTATCTGGATAAGTTCGTCGTAGTGTTCATCGACGACATCCTGATATACTCAAAGACGCCGGAGGACCATGCAGAGCACTTGCGAACAGTTTTAGGGATTCTGAGGCAGGAGAGATTGTATGCCAAATTGTCGAAGTACGAGTTTTTTTAGACCGAGTGGAGTTTCTAGGCCATGTAGTTACTGGAGTGGAGATCTCGGTGGATCCCAGGAAGATTGCTGCCATTGAGACTTAGAAGACTCCGACATAAGTTTCAAAGATCAGGAGCTTTCTGGGTTTAGTCGGCTATTATAGGAAGTTCGTCCAGGACTTTGCTAGAATTGTTTAACCCATGACGAAGCTGACGTGGAAGGACGCAGAGGACATCTGGTCTGAGGACTGCCAGGAAGCATTTAAGGAGCTGAAGAGGAGGCTGACGAATTCTCCAGTTCTGACATTACCTTCAGGGTCTGGAGGTTTTACTATATACAGCGATGCT
>JANAVB010015400.1:29314079-29484079 GCA_029216955.1 Iris pallida | reverse complement strand
GTTAAGGGGAAACTGTTAGTAGTGTACGTGATCATGACCCCCTTTTTCGTATGTATTTACCGAGCACTGTTACATTCTATATGTAACTTTGTCGTATGTCTGATCCCGCGTTTGTGTATGGACATACACCGATGCCGTTAAAGGTACGTATGTACACTTCAGAAACTTGTATGTACCGCTGTACATCTAATTCACCTATTGACCAATTTACGTACATGCTACGGTTTTAAACTTTTAAACTATTTGTTTCCATTTTTAAAAAGAACCAATTAAACTATGATATGCCATGATTCCAGTTTATTATATTTTTGTTCATGCTTCGTATTTTTAGTTTGTTAGAAACAGTACTTGCTCCCGTCCTGACAGGATAACGTTGTAGGTATACTTACTGAGGAGGAGTTGCTCTGTGATTCGTATTATGGAGTTACTGTCGATGACCAGGCTTTGTCTTACGAGGATGTACCTGCGGGGAACCTCGTCTAGCTGTCTCTTTATATTTGAGACTTTTGAGACTAGTCATGTATTAGACTATGTATTTTGTGTCTGGACCTGTATGCAGCTTTACATTTTAGGCTTGTACTTGGACTTACAATTATATGAGAAGACTTTTGTGTTTGGAGCATTTATGACTCTTCTTTACTTATAGAACTGTTAGCACATTTAGTCTTATCTTGTTATCTCTAGAACAGCTTACTGCGCTTATCTCAAGCGTAGGCTGGACATGACTCGGCCCGGCCCAACAATTTGGATAGCGGATCGTGACAGAAAATTAAGCACCTAGGGTGGTGTTCTTTGTTTTTAAAACAACGGAGACTGTTAACAAAATGCGTACCAAACCATAGGGGGTACAACTATTCAACTCACTCACACTCTCTCTCTCTCTCTCTCTCTCTCTCTCTCTCTATATATATATATATATATATATATATATATTATATATATATATATATATCAAAATATATATATATATATATATATACATATCAAAACAATATTTGACTATCACTATAAATAATATTCTATATCATCGAAAACATATTTTTGTTAATCGAAATTCTTTAAATATTTATAATCCTCAAAATCATTTTTGAAATCAATAATTTAAATCCTATAAGTTGTAATCTCAATCCGATAATGGATTTTAGTAATAATTTGAAAACTATAACTAGTATTATCAAGGTAATTTTAATAGTATTTGATACTAGCAAATTTTTTTAAAATATATTCGTATTGAATTAAAATCTTATTTGTAATAATTTTAAAAAATATATTTATCGATTAAAATACGGTTTTCAAATCACTTTCGAAACAAATAGTTTTGGAAGTCCAAAAATAATAACAATCATCTTTATGATGCCAATAATAAAATTTATGACTAAAATATTTTTATTAAACAAAATAGTATTTTTAAAACATTTAATTTTAAGGTTTCGATGATAAATTACTTCTAACACAAAAGTAAACAAATAGAAAAATAATTTGAAAAAAATCCGGGAACAGGAGTTACGTATGGCAAGGTTGTTGGTGCTAGCCACGGGATGATAGGTTTGCTTTTGTGAAGTCGTGCTTTGTGATTTGCAAGGATATCTATAGTAGAATGCGTGATTTTGTGGCACGATATGTTGTGATTTGCATACATAGTAATGAGATTTGGATTGGTGTTTTGTATGCATGATGTTAGGATTTATTATCCTTCCTTGGATACGTCTTATTGTACATGCTCACTTGCTTGGCTACGTGACTCGTGTTAGGTTGGGTAATAGGCTGTTCAACCATTTTACCCAATCTAGTCTTAATCTTTTAGAGGTAGCATACATATCACCAATCTATTCTAAGAGTAGTTATACGGTACTTCTTCTTTTAGGATTCGAGTTCCTTATTAAGTTTAGTATTCTCTTGAGATCTTTTTTCAGTACAATCAAGAGCGTCACGAAAACTAAGCTTAAGTTTGGATATCTCGTATTGATTATTATAAGAAGATGTATCCATAACTTCTCTTAGTATAGTAGTAAGCTTTTCAATCTCAGTCTGATAAGATTGAATATCTTTCTTGGCATGCTTGAACATACTAAGGAGCTTTCTATATTCTTCTAACAAATCACTAAAGGCATCACCTAATTCATCAAAAGTGAAATCATCGTAGTTAGTTTTATTAGATACCTGATCAGTTAGTGCCATGAAGTAGAGGTTTGCAGAATCTAGAGTCTTTTTCTTCTTCTTTAGCCTCACTTGCTTTGCTCTACTGCCAAATGCTTGTGTTAGCATACTTTCTTGATGAGGTTCTTCTAGATGGGTGATCACTTCAGCTTTCTTTTTGTTATCATCAGTCATTCCCTCTGTATGTGGTCCGGCTTCTTACAATTATAGCACATTGGTTCTTCATTACTGTTGTCGTTAGACTCCTTCTTTGATATCTCAAATTTTAGAAATTTCTTGAAGTTTCTGGTCATCAAGGCAACATCATCTTCTTGAGAGTCATCGTCGTTAGAGTCTTAGTTGGAAGCTTTCTTGTGATGACGTGCCTTGAGTGCAATCGTCTTTTCTTTGTTGCAGGCTCTTCAAATTTTTTGAGATCTAATTCATGAGTCAATAGCTTCCCCATGAGCATCTTGAGGGTCATTGTTGTCAGATCATTCCCCTCTACGATTGTTGTGGCCTTAGGCTTCCAGTTCTTGGTGAGTCATCTAAGTACCTTTTGAATCTTCTCGTGATTGCTATACTTTTTGCCAATAGAGGGTAGAGGGTTGATGATATCTAGGAATCAGGTGAATATTTGAGTTACTGCCTCATTCTGCTTCATCTTGAATGCTTCATATTCTTGTGTTAGATAACTAATCTTTGATTCCTTTACTTATGTGGTTCCTTAATGAGTGACCTCAAGAAGTTTCATACTTCGTATAAAGTGGTACAAGTAGAGATGATGTTGAATTCAGTTGTTTAAAGCATAAAATAATGCATTAATAGCTTTAGCATCAAGACTGGCATGTTTTTTTTCTGTGTCTGTGTATTTATCATGGGGCTTCTCAGTAAGGTTGCCATCTATGACTATTCTAGATAGCTTACGATAATCATATATTACTACATACCACATGTCAAAAATTAAGAGACTTCAAGTAGAAGCTCATACGTGTCTTTCAGTATGTGTAGTTAGTACCGTCAAATAGGGATGGCTTATTTGTCGACTGTCCTACACCATTATTGGTGTGGATAGATCCAATTATTGTCATAACTCTAGGATATTAGTCCGGTAGTAAGAGATCTAGCTCTGATACCAATTGAAGGACCGTTAGACAGCTCTAGAGGGGGTGAATAGAGAACAGCAAAAATTTCTATCCAATAAAAAATATTCTAAGTGAACATAGAGTGTAACTGACAAAATAGTATTTTGTGTATATAAGACAAATATGAAAAGAAATAGAGTTAAAAAATCAAACATGAACACCGAAATTTTATCCTGGTTTCTCTTTGAGAGGACTATTCCAGGCCCGAGAACTCATTGCTCGGAGTTGAATCCACTACAGTCACAATAGTTAAACACAAGCTTTGAATCCGAAGCACTTGCAACTCTTTACAGCTTGTTCTTTTATCCGAAGACACAACCACTTCAAACACAAGCTTTTATTGGAAGGGCTCGTTGACTTTAGAACAGAAGAGAAGCTTTTATAGACCAAGCTTTTACAACTTTTTAGACTTCGAACCGAGATCAGAACTAGAAGGCTGAGGGAGTTGATCTTGGAGATGAGATGGTTAAAGCTTAGAGATCACTCTATAGAATCTGAAAGATGAGAAAAGATGAGTGAGTAAGAATATGGAAATCCATGTCTATATATAGGATTTTTGTAGGCAGAGTTTGAACATAATTCAGGTGTATATTTGAATTCTTTCGAACGTTAGGAACCACAATATTAGGGATTGCATAGTTGTCTGGATTTTCAAAGATTGTCAAGATCGAGTTCGGTCCGAGTTCGGCCAGAACTCGGCCCGAGTTTGGTTGCCAGAATAGGTATGGACTTTTGGTTTATTTTGGAATGATTTTGGTTTGAATGGGTTGAGCTTTTGTAGAAGGTTTGGAGACTGTTTAAGTGGACTTTGTTTGGATTAATATGAGTGGACTTCTGGTATCAAGTGCAGCTCGATTTACACAGGTCCTAGACTCAATAAAATTAAAAATTACATAATTGACCATAAGTACAACCTTCAAGTACCGAAGCATTGTTGAATCTTCATGTGAGTCATATTGCATCATATCGAGATGGTTTAGTTAACTATCAAAATCAAGTTGATTGAGATCGAACGAGCCAATATAAGGAAGAGGCAAACCGACTGAGCCTGCTAAACTCTGCTGCATAGCCACCAACAGTCCTCCTTATCTGCCTCAGGTTGTTAAACCTTTGCTGCAAATCATAACACGATATCACATCAAAATACTGAGTATTAAACCTCTCACTGAAGTCCGTCCAAGCAATTTGTGCTGTGAGAGAAACCTTATGAGTCGCCTAGTTGCGGGCCAAATCCACAAGCTGAAGCCTGACCACTGTTACCCGCTCCCTAGCATGTGTCCCTGCTGCCTCCAGAATGGCCTCGGTATCTTGAAGCCAAGCATTGGACGCTATCGCATCCTCTATACGAAAGAAGTACGGGGGGTGGAGGCTCCTAAAGCTGATCATATAATTATAGACTTGAGTGCCACCCCTCTCCAGAACCGTCTGAACTGACTAGGTAAGAACATCACTATAATGTTGTTGTGTCACCATGAAACCTCTAAGTATACCCACCAGCTCACGAGCAAGAACTAATAACATGTACATGCCCGAGTCCTTATGCTCGGGTCATGTAGCATAAATAATAACATGACCATGAATAATGGTACCTTTACATTATTCTGGAGTACACCCACCAGCTTGTTTTATTTCAGTACTCCAGAGATATAGAGTAATACGAAGGATGTTAATGAAGAAGATTTAGTGACTGAGATAACTACAAGTAACCCCTACATATATGATAAATCAGACCTGCATGGGCCACCACTAAAACCTATGTCACGCCCGAGAACCATAATACGGGCAAGTAGGAACAGACCAGGCTAGCTATGTATACCGAAGTACTCCAGTACCCTAAAATATGGTCAAAGATAGAGATGTAGGGATTACTAGTACAAGACAACAGTCATATCCTAGGTCAAGCACATTCTAGATATCTAATCATATGCAAGTAAGTAAAGTACATGAGTATAGTCATTAGGCATGTAATACAGTTAAGCGTCCCAAACTATAGTATATAGACGATCATGAAGATAATAATACAAAATGAAGAACTAGCAAGATTGTAAGTCATACATGATCAGCTCTAGCTGTAGACTAGAATATACAAATCATGTCTAAGCACATAGGCCAAATATAAAGTCAAAAATATGAGCTAAACACGTGCTTGGAGGCTAAACGTCACAAAAGACTATATAAATAAGAGTGGATAAAAAAAAGAACACCCACTCAGGCACCCTGGTGCTCCGGGTGCTCACCATCGAGTGAAAGGTCCGATATATCATTGGGCTCCTCAACCAAATCTGGCCAAACAAAACGAGTAGGGTTAGACCCCCAATCGCAAGTACCATAAAGGAAGCCAACTATGAACTAAACCAGCATGTAAATTAGAACAACACTAAAGTAAAGCAACAAAAACAATCAGAAACAATATAAAGGTACAACAAGAATATGAAAGAAAATTGGAAACATATAGTAAAGCCGGGTATATGAATATGTAAGTCAAACCAAGCATATGATAATGTAAGGTGAATCCGAGCAAGTAAACATGTAAATTAGCCGAGCATGTAAGATAAATAGTAAAATCAGGCATGTAAACATGTAGTGAAGCCGGGCATGTAGCAAAAATAATAACATGTAGATGAATAGCAGGAATCTAAGTACTGAAATAAAATAAGCTGGAGCAAGACTAGACTAGGCAAGACAAGAAACAAAATCCATCCATCAATCACGGCCAAATAATGAGTACAGCTTGATACATTAGCTTACCAGGGTTATCATAATCCTAATTACTAATATATGTACTTTGAGAAATCCAATTCGGCTGCCCGCCATGTAGACTACCCAACTTATCCAGGCCGATGACATAGAGAATATATAGTGAATACACCGCCCATGAGACGTGTATCCTAAAGACATGTAAAAGGTACAACAATCGACAGTGTGCTGAAAATGTGCATATCATGTCAGATAGCGCCAATTCCATGGTAAAGGCAAGACAAAGGGCTTGCAAGCAACCGAAAAATTCTTCCCTCCCAATGCATCTAGATAATCAAGCTAGTTGTTTTGTCCTTAACACTTTTATTCAAAATTTTGGGTGTGACATTCCGCAGAATTCATCCTAGACCTGAGACATGCAAGACTGGACAAGACAAGCAAGAGTGCACTATAACAAGCTACAATAAGAGTACAAGTATCAAGACAAAAGTACACTATGACGAGCCACTATATCAAACTAGACAAGACATGAATCAAGAGTGCGCCACGAAGGGCCACTATATCAAGCTTGATCGAACAATAATCAAGAGTGCGTCACGACAAACTACTATCAGGTAAGCTACACATGTACAAGAAATCCAGACAGACATGGTGGTATATAGCAAGGAAACATGGCATAACATATACAAGAAAGCAATAAGCAGTAAGAAATAAAAAAATTGGAACAAAATCAAGAAATACATAACTTGGGTATCCTGGCGGTATACTAATGGTATGTCGGACAAATGGGGACACAGAACTTGTTTGAAAATATAATGTACATGATCGATATACAGGCGGTACAGACCAGTACACCGGCAGTATACCGTTAATTGTAATAGCAGTTTTTTAAATTTAAAAGGTCCCACAAATTGGTATGCCATCGATATACTCTGGTATACCGGTGGTATGCCATTTTTGTCCAAGAAATAACACTAAGGACTTGAAACAAGTTCTGGAAACCAAATCTCGTCCCAAAAGTTGTAGCTAACCAGGAAAATAATACTAGAGGAAGGTCGTGTATAACATATATACTAAGTCTCATGACAAGTACTCTGGTATCGTTCTCGATACGGAGTTTTCTACCAAGAAAATATCAGGATTTCACAGAAAATCAAAACCTAGATGAGACCAAATTCCGATACGGTCAAAATAATGAAAACCTTGAGATAAAAATATCTAGTAAAGCAAGTACTAGATAATATTGGACTATGAAGGCAACAAAAAACCAAAAACAATAGTAAAACAATACACATCCAGTAGTTCAGCAAGATGTACTTCCCTAATATAGCTCCAAGCCTTTCTCTTCAACTCCACCACCAAGAGGGATTCAAAAACCATACTCTGAGGCCTTAAGACCAAGCTGCTAGATCACGAGAAAAATAGAAAGAAAATAAGAAGAGAAGAAGGGAGGAGAGATATTGTAAAAATAAATTTTAAAAAGAAATAAAAGGGTATATATAAAGAAGGTGAATTAATCCTGAGCGTCCAAACGCAGTCCGCGACTCGATTAGAATCGATCATGACCATTCAGAAGAAAACAAAAAACCAATAAATAATAGAATATTTCTTTACTATTCTTGAAAACTTCTAAATACTATTCACGAAAATATCTGAAATAAAAAATCTAAAAGTACAAGTATCTTCCGGGAAGTATATAATCGGTACACACCGGTATACCGGCAAAGTAGTAAAATTTCAAAATCAAGTTTTCCTAAGTTTCTCTGAAAGCCAAAAAAATACAGAATACAGTGTTAAATACATATCCATATACAAATACAGATACTGTGAGACAAGTCTCCCAATTCCAGCCTTGATCGTATAGCCTTCAGAGCGATCCCTTCGCATATCCCTAAGTACAACAAGGCTTCCTTGAACCAACCAGCCATCATAATGCATCGTACGTAGTGGGACATTACATTATATACCATTAAAATAAGTTTTATCCTCAAAACTTAAAATAAAAACTCATCCTAATTCTTTATCTTAATTTATAAAAATTCCTATGATAAGACTTTCCCTATTTAACATCTCTCCGCAAGATCTCGATTGATTCAAAATGATATACCATCTTATATCTTTATCCAACAAACAAGCAATTTCTTTAGCACATGATAATCCTCCCTATATCATTGTTTGAATTTAGCATACAATTAGTTGGATCATACCCATATCATAGGCGTTTCAGAAATATATGCATTTCAGTCAAGCCAAGTGATTAGAGAAATCGAACAAGCTACATGTGCAACTTTATTCCCAAATACTAGGCATTTCTCTTGGACAACTCGTATTTCCTTATCTCAATTTAATCGATCTCATCAATATTCCCTCTGTCCAGCATATATACATATACCCAACCTTTAATTGTACCAAGCCTCGAATTGCCTCGAGTATAACTTCTGTTTTACCATCAACATTCTCTATCCTGACAACACACAAGCATCACGTACCCAAATCGATTATAGACTTAGGTAAATATCTCAATTTTAACTTTCCATCCTAAACATCTCTTAGCAGCAACTATGATGCTTTCACATTGCCTCAATCCATTTACTCAATTCCACAATCAACTAAGGAAACAATGAATGTTACCGATTCCAACTCAAGTAAATATCCATAACTCATTCGAAAATGTATCAAAGTATTCTGACTTAGTTATATCAAATTCCAACGAATCCAGAGTTCCCTTTTAATCTTCAATAATACCATAATTATTAAAATTTTAGTAGCAACAATCCATCGAACACCAGAATTCCCATCGACCAAGTCACTTATTCGATTATCATTTGTAACCATCCAAATTTATTTGTAACCCGACCAATTCTTGATTATGATCCATCTTCCAAGTCGTACCATCATCCGACATTAGCAAAATTCTTAATACACTTAAAACTTTCTCGTATTGATTAAGCCAACATATTATCATCATCTCGCGTATGAAATTATCATCTCTAGTAACATTTCAATCCGAGCGTCGTTCCCAAGTAATGCAATCAAATTTTCGAAACCAACATAATTCGTCATCCCAACCAACGTTGTACCTTCAAATTTCTTATTTCTATTCCATTCAAACGTTTACTGCACAACACATATGATTAGATCTTACTCATTCCAACTATACCCACGTAATATCAATAGGGACATCCTAAGGGTCTCTGACAATCAATTAACTTCTTAAGTCTGGCAAGTCTCTAATGTCAGCTATTTAAGCTAAACCAAAACATTCAAGTAAGTCATATAAAATGGATGGCTGCCAGGGACATACTTATCTCTAATCTTAGGGAAAATCTATTTCTTATCATAGGAACAATTCATAATTCGACCAATCTAAAGGACAAGGGACACTATCCAATCTTTTGAAGTTAAATCCCAATCTGAATAATTGAAGCATCATTGCCAAACAACCCGACACTAGGCAGCCAACCGATACTCAAGGGTCCAATCTATCTACCCATAAACATCCTTGGGACTATTTCCAATGAAGTCTCATTTTCGACTTATCCAATGATCGATAAGGTTAATCCATCATTCCCATTGATCAATCTCGAAGCCGTCATGTGAATTTATCCATCCAACTTTAAATTCTAAATTTCCTTTGCATCATCATGCCACCTCATTCTTAATCCAACTTACATTCCCATATCATACTCAAGTTGTTTTTATTCCATCGAGCCAATTATTCAATTTCTAAATCCAATATCTCTATCCTTGCTTTTGGTCTATTCGTAACTTATACTCAATTCCACATTTTTAAATCATGTACTTGTTAATCACTTGATAAGGTAACTGTAATTTTAAACTTCCTTCGAAAGCATCTTTCTTACAATTCCATCAATACTAACAGGGTTAGCTTTTACCATTCATATTAACCATCAATGTTTATTTTTTAACACCTCATCAAAGTCTTACAAGAGAATTTCTCATTCAGACACCAAATCGAATGCATATCCACAACATCATACCTGATCATAAAGTCTTGTAACAAATCATCAAATATTAAAAATTGTACTGACATAGTCAATATGGTAGGAATCATATATCTAAGTCATAATCCAACAATTTTACATCTCAGTCGACTCGTTATTCATGTGACCAAATTGTCCATCGACAGGGTCTATTACCTCTTATTACATCTTAATCTTTATTTGTGTCTCAGCTATCAGAGTCTCCTAAAGCATATTCAAACTTTATATAGAATAAGGGACAAGCAATCCATTTCGATCTGATGAATCCATACGTTGATTAGTCATTTATATACTCTAAAATATCCTAGGGTCAATTCTTATCACTTCGTGACACATCTCAATCCTCTAAGCATACATAAGCATAGGCAACCACTATTTATTTCTTCAAGTACCATTTATAATGTTTGGGTCACTGATGTAATATTTTGCATCCTTCTAATCATTCAGTACATCTCTATTAACTTCCAATATCACCATCAGTTCATTATGTTCCAACATACAATTTCTATCTTATCAATCTCGTTATTACTCAATATTTGGTTAATATTTGTTCTCCCAATAAACTTTTTGATAGCATCACCGTATCATAGAAACCGAATCTAAAATCTGTCACGACCCGCACCTACTGTGAGGGTACGAGCGCGTAACAACGCCCAGCCTACGCCGCAGTGTCGGCGGTAGAACGCTGTTCTAAGTCTCTAACTAACCATCAACTCATGCAGTATATAGAGTACTCATCATGATCAACTCCGAACGGAGGACAAGTATAAGATATGGTGTAACTCAATCACAGTCTAAGCACGATAAGATAACACAGAAATATAACTAAGAAATTGAAGACAACAATAGCTACTGAAATAATAACAACATCTCGAACAATCTCAAATACATCTCAAGTCTCAATTCTATACAACAGCTCTAAATGAAAACAGATGCAAGTCTACTAAACTAAATGCCGATCACTCCCGAGTGTCGGGGCCCAAGGTAGCCATCCGTCTCAGGGTCCATAATACGTAGGGCATGTGTCCTCAGGGCAATCATCTGTAAAATTTATCAACAAGTCCAGTCAGAACAGAAACGAGCACAATCTTATCTAGAAAACCCAAGTAAATGACAGAGAACTATAAAGCAGTTATAGACAGTTGTATTGATGAAAATGGCAGTTTATATTCAGGTGATGGTAAGAAAGACAGATAAAGTGCAAGAAAAGAAAATAACTAAACAAGAGAAGAATCATAGCAATGAAGACTGTAAAAATAGAACTAGCTGAACCAGGGTAATATGATATAAAGTCCAGACAACCATGTAGACAAGTGTAACTCCAATGTAAGTCCAGTACAAGATGAATCTAATACAAGATGAATCCAGTAAGGGACGATTCCAGTTATAGTGATCAATGATTCCAGGGTGAGTCCAGTCTATACTCTAGCAGTATGTTTTAAAATACCGAGATCGACATGTAAACGGCTATAGGTAATCCGGCACATCGCACACCTAGCCGGGTGTGAGATGGCTATCATTCCAGTTTGATTCCAGCAAAGGGTAATTCCAGAAATGGGGTATGTCTACATGTCTTACTCTAGTATTTCCCCTCCCAGCAAGTGAATCTAGAATTCCAACACAATAATTCAAGATGAGTCCAGCCAAAATATAGTTATATCAGTAAATGATTCCAGTAAATTATTCCAGTAGGTGATTCCAGTAATAGAAGCCAGGAATGATGATACCAGTAATAGAGGCCAGAAAATAAATGTGTGTCATATACATGAATCTAGAATATCCATACGTGTTGTAACAGAGAATCGCATACAACTAACTAGAACTGAAGTACAGTAATTGACAAATAAATGAGAGAACTATCAGAGAATGTACTCGCCTGATACTCTAAAAAGAGTAGTATAATATCAAATGTCTGCACCAGAGTCACAATGTCCTAAATAGAGCAGTACAGGTTATAATATGTTTAAAGTGAGATAAATGAAGTTTACAATGCAATCTACATAATTTCTAGGTCAATCTAGGTCAAAGTCAACTCTAAGTCAAACCTGGTCAACCGTCTAGGTCAAACTAGGTCTAAGTCAAACTTGGGTCAACCATGGTCAACACTTTAGTCAAACTAGGTTAATGAAGTCTATACTAGTTAAATAGTCCACTATTGGTCAAACTCTAAACCTAAACCACTATCATAGTCTAATAGAAATCTACTCTAAGCTATCTAACCCATACGATCAATAGGTTAACACTATACTCAAAGTCCAACTAACTCTCAACCTATACCAAGACACTAACTACATAAGCCTAACCCTTAAACAAAACCTATCTAACAAGCCTACCTACAAAGTCCTAATACTAAAACACAATATCACAATAACCTATCTCACAACCAAAGGGATACTAGCCTGTAACTCCCCTTCCCGAAATTCTGAAATATTTATTATTATTATATTTTATTCATTTATTTAATTGATTAGCATAGAATTTATTTGCCTTTCATAATTATGTGCCTCCTACACATATTTGTTTATTCATTACTATTCAATAATGAATATAAATGGATATATATTATTTACATACAGGGTGTCAACGGGTATGTATACAGAAATATATAATATTATGAATGTGTATGTATAGATACATATAATACATGTGTGTATGTGAAATTGTATAAAAATATATTATATAGATATGTGTGTACGTGTATATAATATAGATATATAAGAGTGTACGAGTGTATATATATAAATATATATATAAATATAAAGGAGAATACATATGTGTATATCTAGTATTATGTAAATATATATATATAAATGTGTATATACGAATGTATTATATACGAGTGTATACATAGATAAATACATATGTATATATATAGATATATATATGTATATACATATATATATATGGTATTATTATATAATAAATGATAAGAAATAGAATGAGAAGAAGAGTAGGAGCCAGCCCAACGAGTGGGCCAGCCAACTGAACCGAGCCCTCATCAGCCTAAATTCCCCAAGCCCAAGCACCCACCCCACAGCCGAGTATTAACACCCCGGTTTCCTGTATACACAGCCGACCCCAAGAGCAGTTATAAATCGAACACGAAGAATCCTCTCGAGCAAAAACCATCAAACCCTAATACCAAACCCACGCGCGCCGCCCTTCCTCCTCCCTGGCGACCCTGCCCCAGCCTTCGCGCGCCGCCGCGAGGCCGTCGCCGGCGGCCAGGGCCGCGCGCGGTTGCACGCGCAGGCGTGGAACAGCAGCAGTAGCTGCAGCGGGTGCCAACTTCGTGACGACCTCTCGTCGCGTACGAGAGATCATTCTGCGAACCGATCGTTCAGGTATGTAGTCAACCTGACCAACTTCAACATCCGCTAATTAGTTTTAGATTATATGAACCATATTGTCCGATAATTCGATGGAAAGTCGACGTAAAATCTGTCAAAAGCAGGACACAAAAACAGTCCAAGCATCCACGTTGGGAGATCGTTTCCGATCGATCCAGTACCCTACTAGGAATTCTAATTGAACACGTTTTTAGACTACTTATAGGGGATCAGAAACCACTTCGTAGGTTTGAATTTCATAAACAGTGTAGAGATTAATTGATCCTCGAAAACCAGGAAAAACCCGTTTTTCAAAAGTATAGAAATTCAATAAATCAATCCACGCGACGTGCGTCACGCCAATCGGGACGACGTGGTCACGAACCAAAAGTATCGAAAGCTGCGTAACGGCTTCGTGGTCGTGTGGGCTTTGACGGAATTCAAATTGGTCGCGTGTGCGCGACGAATTCGACGCGTATCCGTCGAAATCGTCCCGTATCCGTCCAATGCAAATTCAGTCATTACTTTGTGCACGCTCGTCAGATCGAGACAAAACTTGCGCCAACAGGACCGTATCGTTTTTCTGGTCCTGCATGCCAAGTTTGGTCCAATTCTGAGACCATTGATAAAACCACCGTTTTGCGGGCCCCACGGTTCTACTCAACGGGCGATTTTGTGCACGGCCCGCCGGAATCCAACTTTGGACATACGGTTGGGTTCGTATCGAAAAACTGGATTCGTAGACATGTAGTTTGACGACTTTAGAGACCGTTGACTCTGGCACGCTTTTCGGTGCAAAGCGGGTCCAACGACGGACATCGTTTTTTGTCCGAAATTACCATTTTGCCCCTGTGTCCAGAATTGGACGTAAGGACAGGCAATCCTAGCTAATTGGACTATTCTGAGATCATTGGTATTGTTTATTTCAGCTTCCGGGGACTGTTGTACGGGTTTTGACTATAGTGGCATATTGAGTGGTTTGGATCATCGGTTTCACCAGCACAGGACCACAGGCGAGTACAGTTTATTGTCTGCATTTCGATATTGATTTTCACTATATTTCATTGGTTGGTTTCATTAGTTATGTGATTATTTTCTATTATAAATTGTTGAGTCGGGAATGAGAAGTACCAACGATGTGTGATCTGAGCTTAGACCGTGTAGACCGTGTAGACCGTGTTGCATTTATTTCTTGTAGACCGTGTAGACCGTGTTACATTTATTTCTTGTAGACAGTAATTTATTTATTGCAAAGTAGACCGTGTAGACAGTGATTTATTTATTGCATTTAATCTGTGTAGTTCGTGATTATTATTCTGTAGACAATATTTCTTTATTGCAATATTTTCTGTAGACCGTGTAACTGTAGACCGTGTAATTGTAGACCGTGTAACTGTAGACCGTGTAACTTTAGACCGTGTAGACCGTGTCGCATAATTGTCCCGAGACCGATCACATATCAAAGGTACTTCTAACAGTCGGGGAGAGTATTTTGTGTCTATTTACTTACTATTGGTTTTTATATTTCATGTTATTTTCAAACCCATGATTGATGTCTAACCCTTGTTTATAGTCATCTTCTTTATTTGAAATTGCATTCAGTGAATTGTGCTCGTTCCATTCCTGACTGGAAACCAACATTTTCAGGTTAGCCGTGGATTCACTTAGCTTGGGGAGTGACGGGAATACTTACCGACAAAAGCCTAGAGACTAGCTAAATAGTCGAGTTGTAGTCATTCATTGAATTGTACAAGTTTATATTCTTCTACAAAAGTAAAACTTGTGATCATTGTAAGTTAAATTAGTTTATGTGAATGAGCATTGGATTATTTGTGATTTTGATCTTCATGGCCGTGACAGCGTTCTACCGCCGACACTGCGGCGTAGGCTGGCTTGGACACGTCTCGTATCCGTTTTAAAATAAAAAAAAAAAAAATGGGTGCGGGTCGTGACAAGTTTTTGTGGTGGCCCATGCAGGTCAGTCTTTGCAAGTCATGCGAACTCGTGATAGTACTTAAGTTAGTCGTACTATTGCGAGCCTGCGACTAGAAATGCTCATTCACGAATTAGAAATTAATTTAATTTACGAGAATGACTAGGACTAGGAGTCCCTTATACAAATTTATCGATGGGGTAGTCTAGGCCATGCAATGTAGATAAGGAGTTATTAATTTTGATAGTTTGACAATCTCCATAGGTACACGACTACCTTTTGGTAAGACGACATGATCCAATGAGGATAGAATATTCACTTGGTGATACAGGACTTTCTAGACTTAATAGTTTAACCTTGATAGATAGTGCATTTCCTTCCCCTTGCCCCTTTAGATATCATCCTCACATCTTAGTCTGAATTGCCTCCTCAGTCCCTATTTTGCCCTAAGGATTATTATTTTATATAATTTTTGATTAGATTATCCATATACGGACCTCAAGTTAGTTTTGGTTCAAGTTTTTCCTTAATGTTTGAATACAATGGAATAGTTAAAATGTTCGTATTTCTTTGTCTTCAGTTATTTTCTTCCTGTTCACCTTTATTTTAAAGATTGCGACTGATAGGACGAATATTTACGCCTTATTACATAGTCGACTTGTTTGAATCCCTAGAAGCCCAGGAATTTTTACAGATATAGTTAAAAGAATGTTAGTTGACTCATAATGGCAGGACAGCAGCGCACTGTCGTCGTTTATTTGAATTATGGACTCACTGCAGCCAGCAGCGCACTGGCGAGACACGACCCTAGAGTTGAAATTTTTAAGGAAATTATAGGTTATAGAATATCCCTAAAAACTATGGCTAGTGGTCCTCCTTGATCATAGTCACCCGGGTGTCGAGATAAGGTAGAGTATCTGATAGCATATCACATCTGGATCACAGAACCAAGGGTTTACCACAGCCCAAGTATACGGGAGAAGCATAATCCTCGGTGAAATGATTTCAGACGTGATTACAAGTTTAGGGTACTATAGAGGATAGGACCGTGCCATGTACGTCCCATAAGATATAAAGCCAATAGTAGTGGAAGTTTGTAAGTTTGGTAGTATGTCTCCCGACCTAGCACTCCGTATGATCCCTCGTGATCTATAGATGAGGAAATTGACGGACACTAATAGGTTACCTAGAATATAGAATTCAGAAGTCCATAAACCATTAGTCGACCAAGGCCTTAAGGGTAAGATGATAGTGGGATGTCTATAGAAGCAAGAACACCAGGTAAGTTTTGAATCTATCTAAACTCGAACTACTTGTGCCTTCTTTCAAAAATCTCGCATAATTGTATTCGACTATCTTAACAAATGTTGTTGTTACAGCTTAGTTTTGCAAGCTCACTCTATTATCGAGCTTGATTCGAGGCATATGTTTAGTGGGGACGCCTGCTAACTTATTGTCTAATCAGAATCAGTGTATTATGGTCTGATCAACCATGATGCACTTGGTTCGCTCTTCGTTTAATTTCACTACGTGGATGGAGATATATAGGTATCTAGGATCTCATTCGCGACTGCTTGACAATTCCTCTTGAATTATGCGTTCGCCTTTGAATCACGTGATTGTATTCAGTGACATCTTTCTTGAACTCTTCATTACTTTTGTCTTTCACTGATTGGAAAAGACAGAAGCTCGTAATTGGTAGAAAGATACTGAGTGGCCCCATAGCTATGGTAGCTGTATACACAAGTGTAGTTATCATCGGCCAGCCATGTGATTGAGTTACTCGTACTCCTCTCGACCCTCAAACTACTATTGAGACCTTCTAGCCATTCGATTTTGTGAATGATTAGGGTTTTACCCTTAGTCGAAATGCCTACCTAGGAGACTACCTATTCTTTTGAGACAAAAGGTTGCGAGTCTCTAATTATTTGCTGGAAGCTTGCCTTAACTAGCAACCCTTAAGCTTTATCTCAGCCCTTCCTCGGCCAAGCCTACAGTTAGACATGAGATGAGTAGACAAGGCTAAGGACAAATCATTTACCGTGGCTGTGGTAGACACTCATCCCGAGATTGGTTTCCAACAAATATTACCCTAGTTATGTAAATATTTTATATTAAGACCTAACTAGTGTTGGAACACCACAGTCACTTGTTAGCTAATACCATAGATTAAATACCCTGTCAAATTGTGATATACCAGTTGTCAACAACAACGCATGATCACTACAGCCCATACCACTAGAACCCTTATGACAATAGTCTGACAGGTTTGACAACTAGAGATTCACGACTCAGTTGTTAGAAATCTCTTCATAGGACATGCCTTGGGGCTGGTTACCCCGTCGATAACTCTTGTACACTATGGATGGGTATATCCTCTATGTTATCGACCATGTGTTATTGCACACACTCGTTCTCCATTTATTGGGGAACGATCCTTGACTTGACTTATATCTACCGTATTCCGATACGTCGTACCTTATTCTTTATTACCGAGAATCGAGGTGCGATATCCTGACATTGAAATCCTTCTAACCTTATTATTCCTAAGACCATGCCCTAACTTCTAAGGTGGGTAGACTGTAAGCCTCCTAAAATTTTTGGGATATACGAGGATTTTCGATTGAACGAAATAATTTTCATAGGCTAGTAATTAGTGCCCCAGGGACTCCCACTTTTTATTTAGATCATTTTGTGTCCCCGGCCGTGTCATTAATATTCGGAGCACGAGGCCAGTTGTTACCTTCCAACAAATTTCACATGTAAGATCTAGATGAGTCCATCTTCACCTAGGTATATCATGTCCCACTCAAACCCGTCTCCTTGTACTCTATTTTGGGGTACGACTTTCTGGTTAAAAGGACCAACTATAACCCTTACCATGATACCGATATACTTTTCGACTTCCATTAGAGCCTCAACCTTGACTCAAATCCTTCGACCCAATATATGGTTGTGAACTACCCGAAGCCCACTACGCACCTGCCACTTGCGTACCGCCCAATTGAGGCCTCATGTGCTACTTAAACACAAAAGTCACTAAAGGCGCGTTTTGGGCTTGTGGACCTATTTAACCAACCCGACTGTCCAACTAGCTCAACCACTTGGGTTGAAACCTACTCTAGGTTACCCTAACCTGGTAGAAGTAGTTTAGTATTGGAATCTTGTCCAGTCCATATAGATTGCAATCCAGGGTTCATCCGACCGACGATTGCTGTCCAATCAGGAAGTCCATTAAGACCCAGTAAAAGCTATCCATGCATACCACTATTGTTAGACTATAAAGCTGAACTATTTGAGATAGGTCCCTATACTGATCATGCAGCCTCCATCTCTTAGAATATGGTGTCATTCGTAACCATTATCCCGTCTACCTGGAAGTCGAGATACGATCTTGTATTGCATTTATAATCCTTACTCGTGTGTTTAAATAACCACAGGAAAGATTACAATCTTGATTTCTCAAATTCCGTTCCATTATGGAATCTTGTTCGAATTAGAATTTTGAGAACGAGATTTCTGTATTGCATGGATTGCAAACCCCTCTAAGAGCGAAGGTTCTTCGATGTAGCAAGTGACTGGACTAGAGTAGCCCATTTAGCAAATAAGACAATGGTCCGTAACTTTCTTCCTGCATCATTGGATACCCTCTACCGCTTTGGGAACTTCATGATCGCTCTCGATTATTTTTCTATCTTCCTGTCCTTTCTATTGCAGGGAGACGAAGATCATACTTACTAGAGTTTATCAATATTTTTGCTACTTGTGTAAATTTGTTGTTTGTTAGATTTTGGGTTATTTAATAGATATGAGAGGATTATAGAGGCCAACAGCAGTAGATGTCCATTTTAGCAAGTAATCGGAAGAATTATAAGTTTTAGGGACATACCATTGAGGGAGTAGTGTGACCAAAGGTGGGTAGAAGTCCTTGATGATTCGTAGTCACGCAATGACAAGGAGGAAGATATAAATATTTCTGAGAAATTAAAATTCGAGGATATTGTGGTAATAGTGGATTTATTTATTTTTATTTTTATGTTTTGAATTTTTGGCATGTTTATAAGTTAGAATTTCGAGGTCGAAATTATTTTAAGGTGGGTAGATTTGTAACTCCCCTTCCCGAAATTCTGAAATATTTTATTATTATTATATTTTATTCATTTATTTAATTGATTAGCATAGAATTTATTTGCCTTTCATAATTATGTGCCTCCTACACATATTTGTTTATTCATTACTATTCAATAATGAATATAAATGGATATATATTATTTACATACAGGGTGTCAACGGGTATGTATACAGAAATATATAATATTATGAATGTGTATGTATAGATACATATAATACATGTGTGTATGTGAAATTGTATAAAAATATATTATATAGATATGTGTGTACGTGTATATAATATAGATATATAAGAGTGTACGAGTGTATATATATAAATATATATATAAATATAAAGGAGAATACATATGTGTATATCTAGTATTATGTAAATATATATATATAAATGTGTATATACGAATGTATTATATACGAGTGTATACATAGATAAATACGTATGTATATATATATAGATATATATATGTATATACATATATATATGGTATTATTATATAATAAATGATAAGAAATAGAATGAGAAGAAGAGTAGGAGCCAGCCCAACGAGTGGGCCAGCCAACTGAACCGAGCCCTCATCAGCCTAAATTCCCCAAGCCCAAGCACCCACCCCACAGCCGAGTATTAACACCCCGGTTTCCTGTATACACAGCCGACCCCAAGAGCAGTTATAAATCGAACACGAAGAATCCTCTCGAGCAAAAACCATCAAACCCTAATACCAAACCCACGCGCGCCGCCCTTCCTCCTCCCTGGCGACCCTGCCCCAGCCTTCGCGCGCTGCCGCGAGGCCGTCGCCGGCGGCCAGGGCCGCGCGCGGTTGCACGCGCAGGCGTGGAACAGCAGCAGTAGCTGCAGCGGGTGCCAACTTCGTGACGACCTCTCGTCGCGTACGAGAGATCATTCTGCGAACCGATCGTTCAGGTATGTAGTCAACCTGACCAACTTCAACATCCGCTAATTAGTTTTAGATTATATGAACCATATTGTCCGATAATTCGACGGGAAGTCGACGTAAAATCTGTCAAAAGCAGGACACAAAAACAGTCCAAGCATCCACGTTGGGAGATCGTTTCCGATCGATCCAGTACCCTACTAGGAATTCTAATTGAACACGTTTTTAGACTACTTATAGGGGATCAGAAACCACTTCGTAGGTTTGAATTTCATAAACAGTGTAGAGATTAATTGATCCTCGAAAACCAGGAAAAACCCGTTTTTCAAAAGTATAGAAATTCAATAAATCAATCCACGCGACGTGCGTCACGCCAATCGGGACGACGTGGTCACGAACCAAAAGTATCGAAAGCTGCGTAACGGCTTCGTGGTCGTGTGGGCTTTGACGGAATTCAAATTGGTCGCGTGTGCGCGACGAATTCGACGCGTATCCGTCGAAATCGCCCCGTATCCGTCCAATGCAAATTCAGTCATTACTTTGTGCACGCTCGTCAGATCGAGACAAAACTTGCGCCAACAGGACCGTATCATTTTTCTGGTCCTGCATGCCAAGTTTGGTCCAATTCTGAGACCGTTGACAAAACCACCGTTTTGCGGGCCCCACGGTTCCACTCAACGGGCGATTTTGTGCACGGCCCGTCGGAATCCAACTTTGGACATACGGTTGGGTTCGTATCGAAAAACTGGATTCGTAGACATGTAGTTTGACGACTTTAGAGACCGTTGACTCTGGCACGCTTTTCGGTGCAAAGCGGGTCCAACGACGGACATCGTTTTTGTCCGAAATTACCGTTTTGCCCCTGTGTCCAGAATTGGACGTAAGGACAGGCAATCCTAGCTAATTGGACTATTCTGAGATCATTGGTATTGTTTATTTCAGCTTCCGGGGACTGTTGTACGGGTTTTGACTATAGTGGCATATTGAGTGGTTTGGATCATCGGTTTCACCAGCACAGGACCACAGGCGAGTACAGTTTATTGTCTGCATTTCGATATTGATTTTCACTATATTTCATTGGTTGGTTTCATTAGTTATGTGATTATTTTCTATTATAAATTGTTGAGTCGGGAATGAGAAGTACCAACGATGTGTGATCTGACCTTAGACCGTGTAGACCGTGTTGCATTTATTTCTTGTAGACCGTGTAGACCGTGTTACATTTATTTCTTGTAGACAGTGATTTATTTATTGGAAAGTAGACCGTGTAGACAGTGATTTATTTATTGCATTTAATCTGTGTAGTTCGTGATTATTATTCTGTAGACAATATTTCTTTATTGCAATATTTTTTGTAGACCGTGTAACTGTAGACCGTGTAATTGTAGACCGTGTAACTGTAGACCGTGTAACTTTAGACCGTGTAGACCGTGTCGCATAATTGTCCCGAGACCGATCACATATCAAAGGTACTTCTAACAGTCGGGGAGAGTATTTTGTGTCTATTTACTTACTATTGGTTTTTATATTTCATGTTATTTTCAAACCCATGATTGATGTCTAACCCTTGTTTATAGTCATCTTCTTTATTTAAAATTGCATTCAGTGAATTGTGCTCGTTCCATTCCTGACTGGAAACCAACATTTTCAGGTTAGCCGTGGATTCACTTAGCTTGGGGAGTGACGGGAATACTTACCGACAAAAGCCTAGAGACTAGCTAAATAGTCGAGTTGTAGTCATTCATTGAATTGTACAAGTTTATATTCTTCTACAAAAGTAAAACTTGTGATCATTGTAAGTTAAATTAGTTTATGTGAATGAGCATTGGATTATTTGTGATTTTGATCTTCATGGCCGTAACAGCGTTCTACCGCCGACACTGCGGCGTAGGCTGGCTTGGACACGTCTCGTATCCGTTTTAAAATAAAAAAAAAAAAAAACGGGTGCGGGTCGTGACATAGCCTATACCTATATCTCATCCTGAAACCATCTCACAGTCACAAGGAACACATATATTAGACACAATATAGATAGCAAGTAGAAAATATATAGGTATCAATACTAATGCATATGATCATACATGATATCAAAAGGAATAAAACAACTGGAAAAGGAAGGGAAGGCAATTAGGAAGAGTGTCACATGTGTGTGATACAAAGGATAGCAGGAATTCAATAAGGGAAAATGTGTTAGTGAGTGTGTGTGTTTATATAAGACAGTGAATGCAATTTTAGATTTAAGTGTGTGTGTGTGTATTGGTGTGAGGGTGTAATTAGTGACAGGAAAACAGAGGGTGGCCTGTGTGCATAAACATGTGTGTGAAGAAACTCAGTTTCATGCCAGGTTTCAGCTTGTGTGAGTGTGTGTCTATAGGGAAACATATTGTTCTCAGTTTAGGTACAAATGGGTGTGTGTGTGTAGAACTTAGTTAAAAAAATGTAATGTTCTCAGAATTCAGTGAATAAGTGTCAAGACTTTCATATAGGTTCTCAGGAATTGACAGTTTATAAGGGTTTGCAGGGACAAAAATATATATCTCAGTTAACATTAAGCCCATGTTCGAGATCCTGAAACCTTTTCAGCCTTAGGATTCATGAACTGTACAGTTCATAAAACCAAAAAACCAACTCAGGTTTCAGTCCTTCAAAAAAGAACCTAAATCAAAACATACATGAACCCAAACCTTTTGGGAACAACCTAAACTCAGGTATACCATTATGAGAACTCATACTTGATTAAGTAGACTGGAAACCAACCTAATATCTAACAATTAAACCTATTCAAAACTGGGACTTATGAAAATCTGAGAATTCATTTGAAAACTGTTAACTGCATGTATCAATCAACATAAATCGAACCCAAAAACATAGAATCTAACATTCATTTATATAAACCAGTCATGTGAATCTATGATACATCATCCAATGAACATTCATTCATAGAAATTAACAATTGAAACTGATGAACATCACTGACCGAATCCTAGTACCAGAAAACAGGCTCGAACCTTACAATGACATTCGAAAAACCACAAAGTCCTATTTGAATCTAAAAAAACTATACCAGTCAATAGCAAATCATTGTAGTAATGTAATAATATATGTGCAGGTAAATATCCATGGCATTCAAGCAGGAAAATCGGTTTAAAAAGGAATTGAACTCAGATTATTACAAATAGTACATGCGTATCAGTCATTCTAGGGAAACTTGAATTCAAACATCAAAACCATGTTAATATGCAAAATAATTGGTTGGTAACATGTAAGACAAGTGTACACGTTTCAACCCAAGCCTACGTGTCCGACCAAGTGGACACATTTGTGTCCACGATACTAAAGCACACACAGACACGAACTGTGCACTGACAGTGTCGTGCACGCGTGCACACCACTCGTGGACATGACACAATGCACCACGTGTCACGTGCACATGCCTGCGTGTTCGCCTAGGTTAGGGGAACGTGTCCCATAGCCTTCAACAGGTCCACGTCATGTCGTGTCCAAGTTACGAGCCCGTGTCAGTCGAGTGTCTGTGCATGTGTGCAACAGTGATGAAAATAGTACGGGTCGATTTACTTCGTGCACACACATCAAGGTCGTATGAAATTTTATGGATGTGATGTCAGTCACTAGGGCCATGTATCCATGAAGTTTCGTGTTAAACCATTGCGTGTCGTGTCCGCAATCCTTGTCGAGCAGCAGGGCACAGCACGGGGGTCTCGTGTTGCGTGTCCGTGTCCCTTTTGGACACGAAAAAGAAACAAAAATCCAATCAGTCTTCACAAAATTTTATATACACATATAGAGCAACAAATTCATATAATTAGTTTTACAAAAATTGAAAATAAAATACTTAGAGGCATTTAATCAAACACCTATAAAATAATACGACACGTGTCCGATACGGGCATCAAACGGACACGAAATCCACCCAAATTTCAGGGACACCTAGGGGACACCTAGATCTAGCCCTACATGCAAAAAAAACTGAAATTTAAATCAATTTAAAGGGTTTTACCTATATGTGCAAAAAGCTTAGAAAAGCTTCAAATGGGGGATTCCTCCTCTTGATGGCAAAAACTCCAAATTGACCCAAAGCTGGGATTAAACCCCAAATTAGAAAATAGTAGAGTATTAGGTTCTAATGCAAGAAACTAGGATTAAAAAGGACTTAAAATGGATTTATGGGGATTTTTGGAAGGGGGACACATACTTTTCTTTTCCAATGTTGAAATGAATGAAAGAAAGAGGCAAGCCCTAGAGAATAAGTGTTTATATAGGATGGAGATACCTATGGCTGGTCATTTTAGGTTTGGTTAGGGTTAGGGCTTCTAGTTATGGGCCATGGGCCAAGTCATGATCAAATAAATCATTAAGCCATAAGTCATTTCATGAAACCACAAGCTATGACTTAAATTCACTAAACCAAATCCCCTCATTCTAAAATTAGTTTCTAGTGACTAAAAGTAGGTTAACCTAAGTTAGATTAGGGTCACCATGGCTAGGGTTAGCTTCTAGGCTAGTTCGCTAGGTCTCAACAAGTCAAGTCAACCTAGAATTCACCAATTCAATAAATCATCAAATAATTCAAATAAGTCAAAATGACCAAAATACCCCTAGGCTAAAAAAATGATAATTAAATTATCCTAATGACATGGTTAGGCTCTAGGTCATGCAGTCTCTAGGGTTTCACTAGCAGCACGTCAAAATTACAAGTCATGACTTAAAACAGTTTTTAAATAGTTTAAAAATAATTTAAAATTACCAAAAATTATAATATAAAATAAATATCAATAAATAAAAATTATAATTATAAAATTTCAAAAATACCCTCATCTGAAAAACTGGGTGTTACAATCCTACCCACCTTATAAAAATTTGGTCCTCGAAATTAAGATGATCGCACCTTTCCTAGGTCAAACCCCCAATCAATCAAAGTCGAAGCAACACAATCCTACTGGTCGTGATTCCACAGTTTCGAATAGGATAGCTACACTATCTAGCAATCACAAGCAATATCCTGGTAGGTACTAAGGGAAATCATACATGAAAGTGGGGAGGAAGAACAAGAAGGTCAAACCTGCTAATCTATCACCTGCGACGTCAGTCTCCTCTGCTGCCATCGCAAAAGCTCCACCCCTCTGGTGCTAAGCTACAGGTGGCCTAGTCCCCTCAAAAGGAGGTGCAATAGGATAATCTATCTTATGGTGGACAGCTGACCCACAGAAATAGCAAACCTTCAACCTCTTCCTGCACTGCTCCCAAATGTGTCCCGGCTTCTTGCAGTAGGAACAACTGATCGCCTTCGGGTCCTGACCCCGATACTGATGCTGCACCTGCTGAACTCCCACTGGTGCCTACGTCTGCTGAATCTGCACATGAGGCCTCTTGGCCTGGCCTCCGCTGCTGCTGGTACCGTGAGCGTCCCGTCCCCTCTTGAGCCTCAGCTCAAGATCATCCTTAGCCAATAAAGCTCCCGTCAAAATCTCCTCGAAAGTGGCATCCCTGTTGCCCTTGGTCAAGGACTTGACTTCCTTGACCAGACCCTTCCGGAACCTCTGGGCCTTCGCTGCCTCGCTCAAGCCCTCTATGAATTTGCTGAGGTGGCTAAACTCCCCAGCGTACTCCTCCACTGACAGGCTCCCCTGAACTAAGCTCTCGAACTGCGACTCCAAGGCTCGAAGCACTGGATCTGGAAAGAACGTCTTCTTGAAAAAGACCTTGAACTCCTCCCAGGACTGTCCAGCTACCCCCACCCTGGGGTCTGACTGATACCAGGTGCGAGCAAGATCTCGCATCTGGCTAGCTGCTGCCTCTATCTAGAGATCTGCCGGTATCCGGGCCAGCCGAAAGATCTTCTCTATATGCTCGATCCACTCGTCAGCATATAGAATCCCCTCCGTCCCTAGGAAGTCTCTGGGGCTCATCTTCTGGAACTGCTCTATCCCGGTGTCCTCGGCTGCTGAACTACTGGTCGAGCTGCGACCGTTGTAAGGGCCAACTCCATGGTCCTGTCCTGTCGGGCCTGCTGTCGGTCCATAAACTGCTGGAAGTAAGCAAACATCTGTACCGCATCCACGTGTCCTGTAGGCGGCGGCTGCTGGAACTGCATCTCTGGGATGACTGGTTCCTGCCTCCGAGCTGGTGGAGGCATACCCCCTACTACTGCTGCTGAAGTCCCAATATGAGCAAAGGTGGCAGGAGCTGCAGCCTCCTGACCCTGCTGAACTGGCTGAGAGGTGGCAGTCCCCTCTGTAGCAACTGCTGCACCAGAGCGATGTGATCGTGTCTCCACCATCCTGAAGACAGATCGAACAAGGAAGTCAATACTGAGCAGGAATCAATATAATCAAAGGAGGACAGTTTATTTCAAAGAAGGCAAATCAGTACGATATGTAGATGGCATGGTTTAAAACAAAATTTTTCTAACTGTGATTGAGTACCTCTCCGTTAAATCCTATCTCTCAATCCTATAGCAGGCTCACAGCAGTACAACTAAGTCGCCGTACTACCACGATATCGCACTAATGCGACTCTCGACCTGCATAGGCCATCACTAAAAACGTGTCACGACCCGCACCTACTGTGAGGGTACGAGCGCGTAACAATGCCCAGCCTATGCCGCAGTGTCGGCGGTAGAACGCTGTTCTAAGTCTCTAACTAACCATCAACTCATGCAGTATATAGTGTACTTATCATGATCAACTCCGAACGGAGGACAAGTATAAGATATGGTGTAACTCAATCACAGTCTAAGCACGATAAGATAACACAGAAATATAACTAAAAAATTGAAGACAACAATAACTACTGAAATAATAACAACATCTCGAACAATCTCAAATACATCTCAAGTCTCAATTCTATACAACAGCTCTAAATAAAAACATATGCAAGTCTACTAAACTAAATCCCGATCACTCCCGATTATCGGGGCCCAAGGTAGCCATCCGTCTCAGGGTCCATAATACGTAGGGCATGTGTCCTCAGGGCAATCATCTGTAAAATTTATCAACAAGTCCAGTCAGGACAGAAACGAGCACAATCTCATCTAGAAAACCCAAGTAAATGATAGAGAACTATAAAGCATTTATAGACAGTTGTATTGATGAAAATGGCAGTTTATATTCAGGTGATGGTAAGAAAGACAGATAAAGTGCAATGAAAGAAAATAACTAAACAAGAGAAGAATCATAGCAATAAAGACTGTAAAAATAGAACTAGCTGAACCAGGGTAATATGATATAAAGTCCAGACAGCGATGTAGACAAGTGTAACTCCAATGTAAGTCCAGTACAAGATGAATCTAATACAAGATGAATCCAGTAAGGGACGATTCCAGTTATAGTGATCAATGATTCCAGGATGAGTCCAGTCTATACTCTAGTAGTGTGTTTTAAAATACCGAGATCGACATGTAAACGACTATAGGTAATCCGGCACATCGCACACCTGGCCGGGGGTGAGATGGCAATCATTCCAGTTTGATTCCAGCAAAGGGTGATTCCAGAAATGGGGTATGTCTACATGTCTTACTCTAGTATTTCCCCTCCCAGCAAGTGAATCCAGAATTCCAACACAATGATTCAAGATGAGTCCAGCCAAAATATAGTGATACCAGTAAATGATTCCAGTAAATAATTCCAGTAGGTGATTCCAGTAATAGAAGCCAGGAATGATGATACCAGTAATAGAGGCCAGAAAATAAATGTGTGTCGTATACATGAATCCAGAATATCCATACGTATTGTAACAGAGAATCGCATACAACTAACTAGAACTGAAGTACAGTAATTGACAAGTAAATGAGAGAACTATCAGAGAATGTACTCGCCTGATACTCTGAAAAAAGAGTAGTATAATATCAGATGTCTGCACCGGAGTCACAATGTCCAAAATAGAGCACTACAGGTTATAATATGTTTAAAGTGAGGTAAATGAAGTTTACAATGCAATCTACATAATTTCTAGGTCAATCTAGGTCACAGTCAACTCTAAGTCAAACCTGGTCAACCGTCTAGGTCAAACTAGGTCTAAGTCAAACTTGGGTCAACCATGGTCAACACTTTAGTCAAACTAGGTCAATGTTCGAAATTATTATATTAATATTTTATAATTCAAAAAGATATTTAAAAATGTTATTATTTTCGAAATTATTATTATTGGTATTTTTGGAAAATATATTTGAAAATTATTTTGGCCATTTTAAATCTCGATTTAATTTTATGGATTTATTTTAAATAGTTAAAAGATAGAATTTATACTTAAATTAAGTTAGATTGTCTAGTTTTAAATTGGAATTTAATTTGAGTTTGGATTTGATTATTGTTTTAAATTGGGTTTTAAATTAATCCTAATGTTTATCTAACTGGGTATTCCCACCTCCTATAAAAGGAGAGGTATTCCCACAAATGTGTATCGTGTCTGTGTCCACCATTCTTATTCATATTTATACATATACATTATTTTCCTTGTCGGACACACCCCCGACAATCAAATTCCTACCCTAATCCGATTCTAAATCCTGTCCCCCGCTCGTGTCCAGCCACCGACAGGAAACTCCGCCAACTCCACCGTTCCGACTCCACCCGAGGAAACCTTACGACACCACCACAACCACCAATGGCAGAACCCCCGGCCAAACCCCGATACCGTCGCGATCGGACCCTTTTTCGACTCCCTGCTGCCTCTTTCAACCACCATTACCACCACCGTCCAAGAATTCCCACGATAAAGAAAAGGAAGAGGGCGAAACCCTCACCTCGACGGAGTCATCCGCACCACCGTACTGGGCCGCGCCTCCACTGACAGGGCGCCACTGCCAGATTCTTCCGCGCCACCGTCTTTCGTCCGGCGCCACCGCACCGCAGATGCGCGTGGGTCTCCACTCACGGTCGTAGTTTTCTTCGAAACCACCGCTCTCCGCCGCGCTTACCAGATCTGGACCCCCGGCACCGGCGTGCCCATCCGCCGCCGTTGGGCCACGCCGGAGCCACAGGTGAAACCCCCAATCCGCCTCCGTTGGCCGACCGCCATCGGACTACATACCTCGATCTGCCTCCGCGTGCGCCTGCAGCCGCCTGGAGTCCGCCGTGCCGCCACTACTACCGCCGCGGACTCACTCCACGTCGGCACTCACACCGCGCCTCCTTCCGCCATGTGCGCCGCCTACATCTCCGCTCGACCACCGCGCCGCCGCAGCGCCATCGTCGGTGCTCGACCCCTCCGACGACCGTCGGTCCGCCGGTGAGTACTTCTCCCAAGACCCCTTTCTTTCTTCGCTCTTCCCTAACTCTCTCTCTCGTAGGATTGAGCAAATGAATTGGGAAAGGACAACAGTACCGTTTCCTAAAGTTATATTTATTATACTTATTATTATTATTATCATCATATTACCTTAATTAATATGTGTCATTAATTTATTAATTATATTAGTATTAATATTATTTATTGTTTGGATTAATATTATTATTTGCAATATTATTATTATTACTATTATTTATTACTGATATTATTATTATTAGTTTTTATCAATATCATTATTATCACCATTATTATTATTATTATTATTATTAATATAATTGTTATTGTATTATTATTAGTAAATGATATTTCTGATATTATCATCATCATTTAATGTTATTATATTTATTATTTTCAGTTTATTAGAAATAATATTTTATTTATAATTTATGAGTATTATTTTTAATATTATTTAAAATACTAGAAGTATAATTGCAGTATTAATAATTGTATTATTTTAGAAATTCTAGAAATATATTTTTGTCAATATTATTATTAATAATTGTATTATTTGATGCTAGTCCAAAACCATTTTTGCCTTCAAACTTTTTTCCAAAAATTATTTTAACTAGTAAAAAGGGTTTTCGAAATTATAAATAATTTTGAGTATTTCAATAAATTATCTCTACTAATAAGATACAGGTTATCTTCATAGAAATCCTATTTTTGATAAACTTACGGTTTTAGCCTAAATCGCTTTATCCACATTTTCAAATATTTGTCAAAAATAAATCCTATTTTACTAGTAAACATGGTTTTCAAGTATTATACGTATTTTCTAAGAAATAATATAAGTATTCTTTACACAAATTCCCTCAAATATCTTGATTTCGACTGATCATATTTCCTATTCCCTCGCGACTTTGGACCTCTGCACCATGACTATGGCTAGTGGACCAAGCTGGACTCGTCAGATTATCGCACACCAGACGTAACAACAGGCAAGATACCGTGCCACAATTTACTGTTTATTACATATCACTGTTCAATTATTTCTAGTTCATTATTACTGCCTGCTCAGTGATATTAGTTGTACCTTGTTATTTACCCTTTGATTGCATATGGACTTAGAGTTAAGGGACTACCATTAGCTTAGTGCATTGCATAAACTTTGACACTGTTGTGCAACGAGATGTGTGAGTTATGAGTAGCATATAGGCTACGGACTTGCATGTTGGCTGATCACTGATGCGTGCAGGACGTGCGTTAGGTCTAACTGTCAATAGTTGTGTGTTAGAAGACTTAACGGTTAGTAGTGTTACATGGTCGTGGATGCGACATGATAGGTATATTGGGTGGGGAGAATATTTCCTTATCGTATGGGCTTCTATTGCACTTCCCTTGTAACCCGGAAGCTCCGCTGGAGATACGGGTATGAGCCTCTCAGGTTGGCCACTGTCGTTTTTGAACGTCATGCTCTCGGTCACTGGTGCCCAAGTGGGGACTATACCAGATCCCATTTACAGCCAGGGCTCATGCGACGAAAGGTTTGTTCTCACTGCATGTTCACTTTAGTTTGGTTAGATTACCTTATAGTGTCTTGTCACTTTCTTTGATTGTGGCATATTTTATATTCAGTATTATATGGCATGTTGATGTATCTTGTTACGTCCCTCTGAGGACCTGGTTATCTCGCTAGTTGTGTGTTCTTGTGTTTCGCAGGTGTTCTAGCCGTGGCCATGATTGTCACTAATTCTTCGAGGATGATTGCACTTTGATCGTCTTCGCTTCGCCCACCTAACTCATTGTATTTTCCATGTATTTTTCCTTACTTGTTGGTAGTGGATTTGTCTCCGCCCAACGATTGTATACATGACAAATTCAAAGTTACTTTTATATCATATTTATCTTTGTGGATGAGATTTAGTACCTCAGTTACTGCATTTTACAGCTTATGTATATATATGAGGGTCCATATACTTCGTATGTATACAGCTAGCATGATTACGTTCTAGTCCTACGTATTTTGGGACTGGGGCGTTACATATTTTTGTGGTAGCCCATGCAGGTACAGTTTGCCGTTTCGGTTACATAAATGTACCGAACAGGCCTGCCATATAGGATTAGAGTTTAGAATCTCATCCACCTACTTGACATCCCTTCTTGACTTTAAATTCTGAACTCTCGTTCGACCTCCTTGATTTGCATCTTGCTTGACTCCTTCTACCGTAAATTCTTAGTTTCGTGTTTAGTAAGATGACTACATTAGTATATGCCCATAGGTTAAACACATGGCTAGATGGATTGCATTGACAATTAATATGCATTGAGATTTTATTTGAGCTATAAAGGCATTTATTTTCCTAGAAATATGATTTTTAGAATTTGTTAATTTCAAGTTGGGTAGTAGCGTATTACCGCCTCCAAAGGATAGTTAGAATTTTATTTTGCTATTACATGGTGGTATACACAAGAGAATAGCTAGATCGAGAAAACAAATTTATGATTTATAAATTTTTGAAATAGCGAAATAGTTTATGATTTAGTTGGGATATGAAACCGAATTGAGTAACATCTTTAAATTTTGATCCATGATTTACGGTTAAGTTCAAATTTGGATTATAATATGTTAAAGTTTATCTCAAAATTTATTAGAGAGTTTTAAATTATAAGTTATGATTTCGTAAACGACTAGAGAATATGGAGGATTTATGAATTACGGTTTATTAGAAAGCTTGAGGTTTTAAATTGATTCTACGATTTACGAATTATAAGTATTTAACTTTGAGCTTGAAGAGATAATGGTAAAAAAAATTTTGAAATATTTTGGAAGATATGAAATCGACTTTGATGGAAAGTTTAAATATTTAAAAATTTGCTCATATGATTTATGATTTATAAAGTTATTTAGATTTCGAGTTTAAAACCTTGATTATGGATATTTAAATTTTAGAAAAAGGGAGAATTACTTTTGAAGAGTAGTTGTGACTTATTGGAAGCTAGATAGACACATTTGAAGGATATATAAATTTTGGGAGTTATTTAAACGTTCCATTTTGTAGTATGAAATTCGACGGATAAACTTATTAAATGTTGAGTTTAATAATTGGAAAAAAAGAAGAAGAAGAGGTTATTAATCAAGTTGCGATATACCAAGGGTTGTTTCGAGATTGACTAGAGATTTAAAATTTTGATTGACAGTCTAAGATAATTGAAATCTTGGCGAAGTATCTTGGAAAGTTTATTGAGAAACTTACGAGAAACTTGAAAATTTAGATTTGATCATATTGATAGAGGGCCAAAAAGCAAGTAAGGTCCCCCTAGTGAGTTAGAAGTATTCCATATTAGATTGCCATGCCACCTATGACTATGATATTGCATATCCTCGACCAAACCGATAACATATCTTTGACTTACCCGACCTTCCCTCAAATCTAGATCATTAATTGTGACCATCTAATTGTTTGAAACTTAGAAATGATTAGAGTCGTTCCCTTAACCATACCCTTGTCCATGAGACCATTTTCTCTCTGGAAACGGTGTCTCTAACTTATCTTAACTTGATCTACGAGCTTTCATAAATTACCTTTATTTAATGCTGCAACTTTTTATTTTTGTGCATTAGTTAGTACCTTATGAAAACCCACTTTCCATTTTGATCATTCGACGTTCCCTACCGTGACTATGATATTTGGAGCACAACACTAGACTTTTCCTTCCAACAAATTTCACATGCAAGACCTAGACGAGCTCACCTTCATGTAGGTATATCATGTCCCACTAAAACACGTCCTCTTGTACTCTATTTTTATGGTACGACTTTCGGGCCATAAAGACTAACTATAACCTATACCATGGTACCGATATACTTTTGACTATATATTTGGACTCAATCACGACTCAAATCTTTGGCCTGATTGCGATCTACTAAATCCGTTAAATTGCTTAACCTTATGTTTTATCTTGACTGCTTAACCCTTGTCATTTTATTTCTTGTCTTATCTTGATTTACTTAAACCCATAACACCTTTTTACTCTTCGTGCAATATTAGCAACACTTACTTTTCTCCCTTCCAATTAAGCTGCTTTACTATTATTTTACTATAATTCCTCGATAGCTTATGCAACCTTGTACCTTGTTTGATTCTCTTATGCGAAATGACATTTGATCATGACAATCTTGGGTTAGTAGAGGTTAGATTGGAGAAACCCCACAACATGGATAAATAATATAGTGGTTAAGATAATTACGAGATTATGAGGTATAGATGGGACGTGAATGAAAAGGCGCGATAAATCTAAATAGATGAGTTAAGGAATGATATATTATGTTTTGACGAAACACTAAAGGATAAATAGACTTCCCGAATTTCAAACTTTGTTTTAAGGTAACTAAACATCGAGTGAAGAATCGTCTAAAGTGTTGCTGGTTTAAGAACAAAAATTTATATATAAAGTTTAGGGATGCAATTTTTTGGATAAAGACAATGTTGACGTTATGATGATCTTATTTTTCAAGGATAACCAATTGTTGAAGAAAGAAACCTTTATATTTTGATTAAAGTTCTCAAATGATTATGAATAGAAAGTTGAGATAAATTTCAATCCTACCATCAAGAACTGAGATTGTTGAATTCAAATCTTTGAGAGAGACTAATAAAGATTAAAGAAAATTTTCAATTATGAGGATAGAAGATTGAGTTATGAAGGTATACTGTTAGTTTTCGAGAATTATCATTGAAGACAGATTTTTTGATACCTATGGATGCATCGTACATTAACCAATAATACAAAGTGTAGAAAGAAGATTTTAACTTTACTTGGGCCAAATTGGTTGAAAGTTTTGGAATTTTAATTTTAGAGGAAATCATAACTTGGAAGGATATATATAAGTGAGCTAGTATAAATAGAGATTATGGAATTCAAAATTTGAGATTTTCGAAAATTCTATGACGAAATAGAGGAAATTAGAGTACATTTATAACCATATTGGTTTTGTTTAAGAGGACGTGGAACGGAAGTAATTCTTGGGAAGAACGATTTATGATAAGTGAATATTGATGATATCAAAGATTTAAGGAGTTTATTACCTACCTATGAGGTTGTCTTTTTAGGTTAATGTTAAGGTTGATTGAGCTTAGTCATTGATTGATTGCCATATACATGATCGTAATCTAAAACCATGGAAATTTTCTGTTCTAGTCGCTCAAATGACACATTGCCATTGAAATGTCACTCGCCTCCTCGGCGAATATTTCGTTTGCATTCTCGTGATCTCGTATATCTATTCGAATAAACTCTTCCCATCCCCTTCGCCTTACCAACCCTAATTTTTCCTAAATTTTGAGGACGAAATTCTTTTAAGTTGGGTAGGATGTAAAACCCATAAATTTCTACTATATATTTTTGGTACGATTTTAAATTTTTTAATGCCGCGTAGCCGTATTGTACATTGCGCGCAAATTACGTTTATTCGAGAATGCTCGACGAGTACAAATTTGTGCGAGCGTACATATTTTTGGAAAACATTAATCTTATTTTTAATATATAATAACTATTTATATCTATATATTTTTAAAATTTTGAAAAGTATCGTAGCGGGACGGCCAAGTCTTATTATTATTTTATTTAATTATAAAAGGCTAACTTATTTAATAGTGGCAATTTAGAATTACTATTTTATGTAAATATTCTTAACATGAGGTACATGAATTTTTATTCATAAATATAATTTCATTTTCGAAATTATTATATTAATATTTTATAATTCAAAAAGATATTTAAAAATGTTATTATTTTCGAAATTATTATTATTGGTATTTTTGGAAAATATATTTGAAAATTATTTTGGCCATTTTAAATCTCGATTTAATTTCATGGATTTATTTTAAATAGTTAAAAGATAGAATTTATACTTAAATTAAGTTAGATTGTCTAGTTTTAAATTGGAATTTAATTTGAGTTTGGATTTGATTATTGTTTTAAATTGTGTTTTAAATTAATCCTAATGTTTATCTAACTGGGTATTCCCACCTCCTATAAAAGGAGAGGTACTCCTCCAGCAAATTCTACCATCCACAAATGTGTATTGTGTCTGTGTCCACCGTTCTTATTCCATATTTAAACATATACATTATTTTCCTTGTCGGACACACCCCGACAATCAAATTCCTACCCTAATCCGATTCTAAATCCTGTCTCCCGCTCGTGTCCAGCCACCGACAGGAAACTCTCCCAACTCCACCGTTCCGACTCTACTCGAGGAAACCCTACGACACCACCACAACCACCAATGGCAGAACCCCCGGCCAAACCCCGATACCGTCGCGATCAGACCTTTTTTCGACTCCCTGCTGCCTCTTTCAACCACCATTACCACCACCGTCCAAGAATTCCCACGACAAAGAAAAGGAAGAGGACGAAACTCTCACCTCGACGGAGTCATTAGTACCACCGCACTGGGCCGCGCCTCCACAGACAGGGCGCCACCGCCAGATTCTTCCGCGCCACCGTCTTCCGTCCGGTGCCACCGTACCGCAGATGCGCGTGGGTCTCAGCTCACAGTCGTAGTCTTCTTCGAAACCACCGCTCTCCGCCGTGCTTACCAGATCTGGACCACCGGTGCCGGCGCACCCATCCGCCGCCGTTGGACAACGCCGGAGCCACAGGTGAACCCAATCCGCTTCCGTTGGACGGCCGCCACCGGACTACATACCTCGATCCGCCTCCGCGTGCGCCTGCAGCCGCCTGGAGTCTGCCGCGCCGGCACTACTACCGCCGCGGACTCACTCCACGCAAGCACTCACACCGCGCCTCCTTCCGCCATGTCCGCCGCCTACATCTCCGCTCGACCACCGCGCCGCCGCAGCGCCATCGTCGGCGCTCGACCCCGCCGACGACCGTCGGTCCGCCGGTGAGCACTTCTCCCGAGACCCCTTTCTTTCTTCGCTCTTCCCTAACTCTTTCTCTCGTAGGATTGAGCAAATGAATTGGGAAAGGACAACAGTACCGTTTCCTAAAGTTATATTTATTATACTTATTATTATTATTATTATTATCATCATATTACCTTAATTAATATGTGTCATTAATTTATTAATTATATTAGTATTAATATTAGTTGTTATTTGGATTAATATTATTATTTGCAATATTATTATTATTACTATTATTTATTACTGATATTATTATTATTAGTTTTTATCAATATCATTATTATCACCATTATTATTATTATTATTATTATTATTATTATTATTATTATTATTATTATTAATATAATTGTTATTGTATTATTATTAGTAAATGATATTTCTGATATTATCATCATCATTTAATGTTATTATATTTATTATTTTTAGTTTATTAGAAATAATATTTTCTTTATAATTTATGAGTATTATTTTTAATATTATTTAAAATACTAGAAGTATAATTGCAGTATTAATAATTGTATTATTTTAGAAATTCTAGAAATATATTTTTGTCAATATTATTATTACTAATTGTATTATTTGATGCTAGTCCAAAACCATTTTTGCCGTCAAACTTTTTTCCAAAAATTATTTTAACTAGTAAAAAGGGTTTTCAAAATTATAAATAATTTCGAGTATTTCAATAAATTATCTCTACTAATAAGATACAGGTTATCTTCATAGAAATCCTATTTTTGATGAACTTACGGTTTTAGCCTAAATCGCTTTATCCATATTTTCAAATATTTGTCAAAAATAAATCCTATTTTACTAGTAAACATGGTTTTCAAGTATTATACGTATTTTATAAGAAATAATATAAGTATTCTTTACACAAATTCCCTCAAATATCTTGATTTCGACTGATCATATTTCCTATTACCTCGCGACTTTGGACCTCTGCTCCATGACTATGGCTAGTGGACCAAGCTGGACTCGTCAGATTATCGCACACCAGGCGTAACAACAGGCAAGATACCTTGCCACAATTTACTGTTTATAAATTAGTTGCATTTTTATTACATATCACTGTTCAATTATTTCTAGTTCATGATTACTGTCTGCTCAGTGATATTAGTTGTACCTTGTTATTTACCCTTTGATTGCATATGGACTTAGAGTTAAGGGACTACCATTAGCTTAGTGCATTGCATAAACTTTGATACTGTTGTGCCACGAGATGTGTGAGTTATGAGTAGCATATAGTCTACGGACTTGCGTGTTGGCTGATCACTGATGCGTGCAGGACGTGCGTTAGGTCTAACTGTCAATAGTTGTGTGTTAGAAGACTTGACGGTTAGTAGTGTTACATGGTCGTGGATGTGACATGATAGGTACATTGGGTGGGGAGAACATTTTCTTATCGTATGGGCTTCTATTGCACTTCCCTTATAACCCGAAAGCTCCGCTGGAGATACGGGTATGAGCCTCTCAGGTTGGCCACTGTCATTTTTGAACGTCATGCTCTCGGTCACTGGTGCCCAAGTGGGGACTATACCAGATCCCATTTACAGCCAGGGCTCATGCGACGAAAGGTTTGTTCTCACTGCATGTTCACTTTAGTTTGGTTAGATTACCTTATAGTGTCTTGTCACTTTCTTTGATTGTGGCATATTTTATATTCAGTATTATATGGTATGTTGATGTATCTTGTTACGTCCCTCTGAGGACCTGGTTATCTCGTCAGGTGTGTGTTCATGTGTTTCGCAGGTGTTCTAGCCGTGGCCATGATTGTCACTAATTCTTCGAGGATGATTTCACTTTGATCGTCTTCGCTTCGCCCGCCTAACTCATTGTATTTTCCATGTATTTTTCCTTACTTGTTGGTAGTGGATTTGTCTCCGCCCAACGATTGTATGCATGACAAATTCAAAGTTACTTTTATATCATATTTATCTTTGTGGATGAGATTTAGTACCTCATAGTCTAATAGAAATCTACTCTAAGCTATCTAACCCATACGATCAATAGGCTAACACTATACTCAAAGTCCAACTAACTCTCAACCTCTACCAAGACACTGACCACATAAGCCTAACCCTTAAACAAAACCTATCTAACAAGCCTACCTACAAAGTCCTAATACTAAAACACAATATCACAACAACCTATCTCACAACCAAAGGGATACTCGCCTATACCTATATCTCATCCTGAAACCATCTCACAATCACAAGGAACACATATATTAGACACAATATACATATCAAGTAGAAAATATATAGGTATAAATACTAATGCATATGATCATACATGATATCAAAAGGAATGAAACAACTGGGAAAGGAAGGGAAGGCAATTAGGAAGAGTGTCACATGTGTGTGATACAAAGGATAGCAGGAATTCAATAGGGGAAAATGTGTTAGTGAGTGTGTGTGTTTATATTGGACAGTGAATGCAATTTCAGATTTAAGTGTGTGTGTGTGTATTGGTGTGAGGGTGTAATTAGTGACAGAAAAACAGAGGGTGGCCTGTGTGCATATACATGTGTGTGAAGAAACTCAGTTTCATGCCAGGTTTCAGCTTGTGTGAGTGTGTGAGTCTATAGGGAAACATATTATTCTCAGTTTAGGTGCAAATGGGTGTGTGTATGTAGAACTTAGTTAAAAAAATGTAATGTTCTCAGAATTTAGTGAATAAGTGTCAAGACTTTCATATAGGTTCTCAGGAATTGACAGTTTATAAGGGTTTGCAGGGACAGAAATATATATCTCAGTTAAATTAAGCCCATGTTCGAGATCCTGAAACCTTCTCAGCCTTAGGATTCATGAACTGTACAGTTCATAAAACCAAAAACCCAACTCAGGTTTCAGTCTTTCAAAAAAGAACCTAAATCAAAACATACATGAATCCAAACCTTTTGGGAACAACCTAAACTCAGGTATACCATTATGAAAACTCATACTTGATTAAGTAGACTGGAAACCAACCTAATATCTAACAATTAAACCTATTCAAAACTGGGACTTATGAAAATTTGAGAATTCATTTGAAAACTGTTAACTGCATGTATCTAATCGAACCCAAAAACTTGGAATCTAACATTCATTTATATAAACCAGTCATGTGAATCTATGATACATCATCCAATGAACATTCATTCACAGAATTTAACAATTAAAACTGATGAACATCACTGACCGAATCCTAGTATCAGAAAACAGGCTCGAACCTTACATTGACATTCGAAAAACCACAAAGTCCTATTTGAATCTAAAAAAACTATATCAGTCAATAGAAAATCATTGCAGTAATGTAATAATACATGTGCAGGTAAATATCCATGGCATTCAAGCAGGAAAATCGGTTTAAAAAGGAATTGAACTCAGATTATTACAGATAGTACATGCGTATCAGTCATTTTAGGGAAACTTGAATTCAAAAATCAAAACCATGTTAATATGCAAAATAATTAGTTGGTAACATGTGAGACAAGTGTACACGTGTCAACCCAAGCCTACGTGTCCGACCAAGTGGACACATTTGTGTCCACGAAACTAAAGCACACACAGACACGAACTGTGCACTGACAGTGTCGTGCACGCGTGCACACCACTCGTGGACACGACACAGTACACCACGTGTCACGTGCACATGCCTGCGTGTTCGCGTAGGTTAGGGGAACGTGTCCCACAGCCTACAACAGGTCCACGTCGTGTCGTGTCCAAGTTACGAGCCCGTGTCAGTCGAGTGTCTGTGCGTGTGTGCAACAGTGAGGAAAATAGTGCGGGTTAATTTACTTCGTGCACACACGTCAAGGTCGTATGAAATTTTATGGATGTGATGTCAGTCACTAGGGCCATGTGTCCATGAAGTTTCGTGTCAAACCATTGCGTGTCGTGTCCGCAATCAGTGTCGAGCAGCAGGGCACAGCACGGGGGTCTCGTGCTGCGTGTCCGTGTCCCTTTTGGACACAAAAAAGACACGAAAATCCAATCAGTCTTCACAAAATTATATATACACATATAGAGCAACAAATTCATATAATTAGTTTTACAAAAATTAAAAATAAAATCCTTAGTGGCATTTAATCAAACACCTACAAAACAATACGACACGCATCCGATACGGGCACCAAACGGACACGAAATCCACCCAAATTTCAGGGACACCTAGGGGACTCCTAGATCTAGCTCTACATGCAAATAAAACCGAAATTTAAATCAATTTAAAGGGTTTTACCTATATGTGCAAAAAGCTTGGAAAAGCTTCAAATAGGGGATTCCTCCTCTTGATGGCAAAAGCTCTAAATTGATCCAAAGCTGCGATTAAACCCCAAAATTAGAAAATAGGAGAGTATTAGGTTCTAATGCAAGAAATTAGGATTAAAAAGGACTTAAAATAGATTTATGGTGATTTTTGGAAGGGGGACACATACCTTTCTTTTTCAATGTTGAAATGAATGAAAGAAAGAGGCAAGCCCTGGAGAATAAGTGTTTATATAGGGTGGGTATCCCTATGGCTGGTCATTTTGGGTTTAGTTAGGATTAGGGCTTCTAGTTATTGGCCATGGGCCAAGTCATGATTAAATAAATCATTAAGCCATAAGTCATTTCATGAAACCACAAGCCAGAACTTAAATTCACTAAACCAAATCCCCTCATTCTAAAATTAGTTTCTAATGACTAAAAGTAGGTTAACCTAAGTTAGACTAGGGTCACCATGGCTAGGGTTAGCTTCTAGGCTAGTTCGCTAGGTCTCAACAAGTCAAGTCAACCTAGAATTCACCAATTCAATAAATCATCAAATAATTCAAATAAGTCAAAATGACCAAAATACCCCTAGGCTAAAAAAATGATAATTAAATCATCCTAATGACATGGTTAGGCTCTAGGTCATACAGTCTCTAGGGTTTCACTAGCAGCACGTCAAAATCACAAGTCATGACTTAAAACAGTTTTTAAATAGTTTAAAAATAATTAAAAATCACCAAAAATTATAACGTGAAATAAATATCAATAAAGAAAAATTATAATTATAAAATTTCAAAAATACCCTCATCTGGAAAATTACGTGTTACAAAATCTCTTACACAACTGATTCAAGTTAACATTTGAATCTATAATTCATACCATTTCCAACCAAGGCATCCAGGTCTTACTTCTCAATTTCTCGTTATCCAATATAAGATAACTGTCATAGTCTCGCAACGGGTCACCCGAACTCATTGATCAAGGGATACACAAGTCCAAGTATTGAATCATAATCCCATATATGACTCAATACTACCCTATACCTTACAGGAAAAACACTACTATTACTATGAACAGGGTCAAGGGACATCTCATCACTAAGAGGGCAGAGGCATATACTACTCAGAACTCAAGCCATTTCTGACATAATATTTATCTTCATACTGATCCAATGCTCATTCTGGACTGTCCATCCTATGGCGGCTCTGCCGACCAAAAATATATATCGGTCTCTCCAGCTATAACATAACCAAGCCAAACACATATATCCATTCTCTGAATCCCACATTTAAGGCATCAATCGCACATTACTAACTTATTATTGTAGCGTATCATTGTTATTTTTTTGGTATAATTAGAAATTCAATACATCACACACATAGTAGCCCCTATGTATACACTTATTGTATGGAACATCTAGTGAGCAGCTATGAGGGTCAAAGGATTTTCAATTGCAGAGGCAATTTAGAATAATTTTGTAAGCCCTCTAATTTTGGAGATTTTTTTAATTAATTTTATATGATTTTTATATATTAAACCATATTTTATTTTTAATTATGGCTATATAGGCACTTTGCCGCAGCTTTGATTTTTGAAGCACAACATTGACGAATTCCTCGAAACATATTCTATATTCATGTTCTAGACGAGTCCACCTTCACGTAGGCATATCATGTCCCACTGAAATATATTCCCTTGTACAACATTTTTTAGCACTACTTTTGGGTAAAAATGACCATTTTACCCTTACTTATAATTTTGATGTATTTTTTTAATAATCGGAGGCCCAAATCTGATCCAAACTTTTTGATCCAATACATAATTTTGACCTATTTTGAGCCTACTACACACATGCCAATGGTGTGCCACTCAATTGAGTTTCCATGTGCTATTTATTTTCAAATGGCACAAAAGACCAAATATTAGACTTATTGGACTCAATTCGATCCGATTAATTCTGTCCGTATACCCCTCCATATTCCTATTTCGAGTGCATATCAGAATCTTCCCATGTGCGCATAGAAAATTCCAATCGGCCAACTCCTTCATAAACTGACTACTTTTAAACCTTTTATCACCTTCCTCGCCTTCTCAAGATCTTCCTCTAACGTACCAGCAAGTCCCCGAGGAGCCACGACAAATTTGTGAAGAGGTCACCCGAAGAATATGTTTCAAGTATGAATTTGTCACATTAGGTATGCTATTTTATAAATAGTATTTCATTTACTTTTCGATGTCCATTTCTCGCAAAACTAGAACTAGTTAAAAGATATGTCTTTATTTTCATGTCCAATTGACCATCTACGTGGTTTCAAACGGATTGTCCGGGGGGTCCACTTTACAAAAAGGTATCCAGACTGAACCAATTCTTTCGTGAGCTAGTTTTTGTCAACTTGTGGACCACTTCGACCCCTCTCATATTTTTGGTAAGACTCTAGACATACTAAGCTTTCCATTGAATATATTTTTGTATCCATTAATTAATATTTGATATTTTAATAAAATTTGAGTTTGACGTATTGCTGTCGGGTCACCAAAAACTATAGGATCCTTGTGTCTAATCGACTTGAAACTTGAGGAGACTTATCTAAGTTAATTGTCGTGCATGTTTTGATATGAAAAACATAATTTTGTTTTACCTATTTATCAGTATTTTTTAGAATTAATATATTATAGAATTATTGTTTTGGGAACAAAACTATGAAACAATTCAATGAATATTGATGACGAATCAAAATGAGAACTTGTACCTATTTCTCTATAGATAAAATAGGCTAATTATTATTATAAAATATTAAAATATATTTTTAGAAATAATTATAATATTTTTAGTGTATAAAAATATTACTTTATTATATAGATCTAATACTACATATGCTAGATTGATATGGTAGTTTGATACTAATTTCCTTATAAATAATATAGTCTAAATTTTATTATAAATATTTTAAATATTTTCCAAAAATAAATATTATATGTTTACTTTGTAAAAATGTTATTTTATTCTATCGATTTAATACCATATATGATGTATTGGGTCATATATAGAGTAAGTGTTAGTAGATTATGTTTAGTAGGTACTATATATATTAAATCTATAAATAATATGTGTGTCCAACTACTCATGTCCACTATTTTTATATATAGTAAATCTATAAATAATATGTGTGTCCAACTACTCATGAGTCATGTCCACTATTTTATTACAATTACATCCACATCTTCGTGTCCATATTTCAGACACAACATGGCATAGTTGACACAACCAATATTCAAAACTTCCTCCGTCGTATCCGACAACCCGGACACGATGCCAGATCTCTAACCCTAACCCTGATTTTCCTGTCCTACATCCCAGCCGACCGCAGCTTGCCATGAACGACAATCTACGCCTAGCTGACACAGCCAATACCATCCCCGTGTTCTACTACCTTGCCAGCGCCCTCTCTGGCTGGGCAAACCCCATTGGAAGCCAATATCATCATCACCCCCCACGACTACCAACACCCTCATCCCTTACGACCACCTCCAACCACCGCACACTGTCGCCACTCCTGGCCGCGTCTAGTAGGCCGACCAACACCCCCGTAGACCCCATCACGCAGCCACCCTCGTCCCGACAACTAGCCTCCTTCGTTCGACGCCGTAGCTGTACTATTCGTCGGCGTCGCCAGATCCACCTCCCGGCCCGCTCTGATTTCTTGTCTCGAGCCACCGCCGCGTGCGTCACCACTCCATTAGTGCTGATTCTCGCATGCGGCCTTGAGCTGGTCGTACCACCATCGTGGCTGTACCTCTCTCGCTAGAACCCCCCATATATGCTCTTTTTTTTTGCTCAATTTTCCCCTCTTTGCTCGATCTCCGCCTTATCCCCTACGCTACGACAAGACGTCGATTGCCGGAGCCCCTCCGAAGTGAGCGTCTCCCAGCCGCAGTGAGTTTTCCAACCCTCTTTTCCCTCCCGGTGGAACCCCCTCTATCCATCACTCCCTCTCTCTCTATCTTCCTCTGTTTTCTCTCTTTCTCTCTCCACTTTCTCTCTCACTCTCTCTCTCTTTATCTTCTTCGAATTCTAATTATTTCCTTCCTCAGTTTTCTTAGGAGAATGAATCTCTTCCCTGTCTCTCTCTGTCTCTAATCCCCCTCTCTAAATTATTTCATCTCACTGTTATACTCTCTATTCTTTTTCCTTTTTAAATTTTATTGACTTTATTATTAAAAGTATACTCTTCACAAGGAAGAGAATCAGTATAATTTTGTACTATTATTATTAATTTTACTATTTCTTTCTATTGGTAATATCGATGTGTATATATATATTTATTAATGTTATTATTATTATTATTATTATTATTATATATTTATTAATGTTATTATTATTTTTATTATTATTATTATTATTATTATTATTATTATTATTATTATTTCTTTTGTCATTGTTATTACTATTAATATAATTATTATTATCATTATAATTGATATTGTTATTATTATTATTATTGGTATCAATATCATTAGTTATTAATAATATTATTCTTGTTATTATTATATTTGTAACAAAAAATATACTTTTAGTCTTGGGCCCTACATGTAATTTCAAACTAGACTTCGAAGCTAAAAATACTATTATAGTATTTTCTACCTAATAAAAATATAGCTTTTAACTTAAAAAGTACATATTGACAAAGCTGGGATTTTTAGTCTTAAATTGATTTTCTATTTTTCAAAATATTTATTTAAAATATTTTAACAAATAAAATACAGTTTTTAAGTATAAGAAATATTTTCTAAAGTTACATGTATTTATTTATACCAATTTTCTCCGAATCAAATATTGTCCATGACTAATCATTTCTGTCCTATTACTTTGCGAAATTCAGACTTCTTTATATCTCTAATTGGACTGTTCTAGACTCAATGGAACGGTCGGCCCCATCATATGAGATCATCTTTGGTAGTTTTGTCATCTGAGATTATTTCGTGCCAATAAGATTATATCTCGCAATCGACCCTAAACTAACCGAGGCAAGTACTTGTTTATACTTTCATGTACAATGACTTTATATTATTGTATTTCACTTATACATGTTATTTTCCATGTCTTTACTGTTTAAACACACGAGAGCAGAGTGCTTGATTAATGTTCATGTTTTAGTTTTTCTATCATGATTGTTATTGTGACCATGTTTACATGATTGTGAGGTATGGATATTAGGGAGGTACAATTACTATGCACATGAACAAAGATCGATTGTATTTTTGGCAGCTCTCCCGTTTACGGGGGCGGGCCTTTATATCCTCATCGTTCGTTCAAGCCTTCCACGTGTAAGAACATTGTACTTCTCATGACACATGCACTATTATTGATTACATGAGTTTCTTCATCTTTTTATGCTTGCTATTTCCTTTAACAGTTCCTTATATTACATGATTTCTTGATCATATTGTACATGTTTTCCCTTGATCATTGTTCTCCATGTTTAGTGTTATATTGCATTATATTATACTTGTATTGTGATTGCTAAACTTATACTTGTTCCATTCCTGACTGGAAACCTATTTTTTAGCTTAGTCAGTTGCTACCCTTCGCGCTTGGAACCTTGTTGGAGGAGATAAAGATTTTTGGAGGCCGAGCTTACATTCCAAATAGATTAGATAGTTCATGAATTTAATATTTAGCGAATTTGTTTCCAAAAGTTATTTTAATGTATTATTGGATTAGTAAATGGAATAGTTATTGTGAATGAGAAAATAAATGTGTTACTAAGTAAATATTATGTTCATGATTTTTTATTATGGTCGAGAGACTCTAGACAGTGTACTACCGTCGATGATGTAGCGTCGGTGTTTGCGAGAACACAAGTTTTTAAAGAAAACTAGTTTACAAACTAAGAAAAGAAAGTACAAAGTACAATTTCGATTCTGGGAAAGTACAACTGTAGGAATATGATCATAAGACGATCACTTTATCCCTTGGACGATGCGATATCGAAGAAAAAAGCCTTTGGAGAGTGTTGCAGCAATTTGATCAGGAGATTATGATCATTAGTGAACCTTAAGAAGTGATTTGGAACTCTATTATAGAGCTTTGAGATAACTGTCAGACAGTTACCCTGATTGGCGTATACTTGCAATTGGAGCACCATTATCCATTTGCGCAAATGGTTGGTTTAACTGCTTGGGACGCGTGGCATTCTGTGAGAGATGCGCTTGGTCATGGGTAGTGTCACGTGCATGTTTTTCAAGGTTAGTTGCATGTGCGCAACGTCATCTAACTGCTTCTGTATGAAAATTAATCAAATGGCGCCAACTGATAAGTGGCGCCTGGCGCAACTTGATTAGCACCCTCTATATTAAATTTGTAGGATTTAACTACCTCGCGCCAAATAATAAATAGCGAAAGGCAACTGTCATCTTTATGACAAAATCTGACACAATCTTTTCGAGCGTCGTGCGCTTGGGATTCGCAAGGATTTTCCTCGACTCGTGTTGTCAGTCATTATGACAAGCGCCAAAGGTTCTCGAGGAAGCTTGCCACGTGACAGCCAGCGCCATTTAAAGTCCAGTGTAATTTGATGTCCAGCACTATTCGATATCCAGCGCTATTTGATTAATAACTCATGGCGCTATTTGTGAGTAGCGCGATACATTCTTGTAGTAATTTTTAGCTTCTACAAGACCCCCTTCAAAGTTTTCAAATATCAAAATTTTTGAAATTTGAAATACTTTGAATAAGAAGCGAGCGCACTTTAGAAGCTCAACCGATTCCGAGTTTTATGTGCAAATTGTGCAATCGTTATGCCTAGACTCCAGCTGAAAGAGAGAAAAGAAAGCTTTTACTTGTAAAATTTTCTCTCAAGTTTCTTTGACTTCTTCCTCTCGACTTTCGAAATCCTCCGATCATCCTCGATAATGGCCCCAAAGAGATCGGCCGCAGACAAGGAAAAAGGAGTCGTAAAGATCATCATTCCTCTGTCTACCCTTGCTGCAGCAGGTGTGACATTGCCGCTATCTACTGATGATGCTCTAGGAGTCACGGTTCTGGAAGAAGCGTTAACCTCAAAATATATTGTTCTGGATGTCCTAGCTTCTTCTATAGTCCAAACTCCTATATTCTCTCAAGAAGACGGAGAGATGATAGAAGCATTGAATAGCTATGATTTCGGTGATGAGCTGATCGAAGAAGATCCCATAGATGCTGCTTCTAATCTTGAAAACGCTAAAATAGGCCAAGATCCAATGGAGGCCCAGAAATATCAAAACTTTACGGCCAAGGATGGCCAGATCACTTTGAGGGCAAAGAACACCATGTTGACGATGAGGGCCATCAAAGCCCTAAAGATGATAACCAGAATCTCGATAAGCCAAAGGGCGATGGGAATTCTGATGATAAAGTTGAGGGCGACAAAAGCCCAGATGATGAAGGCCTTGCTGAAGGTTTTGAAGATGTTGAGGGTGATGAAAACCCTGATGATGACCAAGAGGACGATGAAGACCTCACTAAAAATCTTGGAGAAGTTTGGGGTGATAAAAACCATGATATTGATGTAGAAAGGATTCAAACCCTACTAAACAAGTTTTTGAGACGGAAGGGGAAAAAGTGGTAGTCCCAGGAGTCCAAGCTGAGTCGGGGGCTGGAAGCAGCCGTTTTGTATCAGGAGACTCGGAGGCTGGAAGCAGCCAAGCGGCTGTATCTGAGAATACAATAGTGAGGCACGTTACAGAGTAAGATACCAACCTTATGAGATTCCATATATGCCGTTGGGCTAAGGTAAATTTCTGACTTTATTCTCCATTGCTCCTTTAATGCTGTATGATATAATGATATTGCTTTTGGATTACTGCGGGTCATGTGGGGACAATCACTGAATGTCACGACCCGCACCAACCGTGAGGGTACGAGTACGTAACAGCGCCCAGCCTACGCCATAGTGTCGGCGGTAGAACGCTGTTCTAGGTCATGAACTATAACTAATACAATATAGAATAATCTCCAACTGGAGGCTAATCACAGAAGGTACAACTCAATCATAACTAGAGATAGAATATGTCACGATAAAATAGATAAGAAAATCCTCAACTGAGGTACAACAGAAATGAAATAACATAAGTTAATAACTACCAGTCTTAACATCTCTAGAATATACAACTCTGAAATCAAGGCTAGGCTAGGCTAGCAAGCACACATAATATCTAGGCTATACCAGCCAACTGTACACCTATACTGGCATTCAAACCATATACACATGCTATGAGCCATAGGTATACACCCATAGGCTATGCCCTGTATATAGGCCATAGGCCAATAGCTACATCATACATGGTCCATTTCACACTTTCACACATATACACATTTCAATATTAATCTGATCAAGTATAGTTCACACACACATTTCACACATTACATATATTTAATAATATATTTAGTTTATATAAATAATTACATTAGACCTAGGCCACATAATAATATATATCACATTTATATATATATATATATATATATATATATATATATATATATATATATATATATATATACATATATATAAATAGGGTGATAGAGAGAGAAAAACATGTGTGTGTGTGGAGATAATAGTGATTAGGTAATATGAAAACAGTGTATCATGAGGGTGTATATCAGTGTAGTGTCACATGGATATTGGTGTGATAGGAAAATAGGAATGAAGAGTGTGTATTGAGTGTATATGTGCAAATGGTAATTCCGGAATTTGAAAAGTGTGGATACTTTGTGTGTGTGTGTGTACATGAGTGTCAATAGAGTGTGTATGTGTGAGTGTATCATGGAATTTGTGAGCAGTGATGATACATGTGTGTGTATAGATTGTGATACAAGGAAATTAAAGTGTGTGTATATGAGAAATCAGTTCGACAGTTTATAAACCCAAAGTGAACCTATTCTCAGGTTTTTCCTGATACATCCATTCTCAGATTTTTACATTCAAATCAAACCAACTCAGTTTAAACATTTGGAATAATTCTCAGCGCAGGAACAGTGTTCAGTCATACATATATGTGTATATAGGATAGGGGTTTCAGAATTCAGTTAGTGCAATGTGTGTGACTGGTTTTTCCTGTGTTTGTGTGTGTGAATGTGTGTTTCCTGTGTGACAGGAAACCACAGTGTCAAGGACGTGTCTTCATGAGTGTGCGTGTGTTTACATTGTATAAGTCTCAGATTTCCTCATGTGTGTGATCACAGATGTGTAGGTGATGAACATGAATTGATTTCCTGTGGGTGTGGCATATATGTGTACGGAATTTAGTGGAGGATGTGACAAACCAGTTCATCCATGTTTCAGGATTGTGTGTGGAGATAATTAGGAATTAAATGTGTGATTGTGTGTGACAAGAATGAAATCAGGGGATGTGTCAATGGGTGAAAGCAAGGGAAATCTCAGATTTTAATGACAGTCCTAACGATTTGAAAAGCAATGTTAGACACCACCCCACATCAGTCTACATATCAATTCCAAACCATTACCAACATGAACCCAATACTTAAGAAATCAAATACATGTATAAATGAACTAATCCTAATCATTAACATCTCAGGGTTTTTGAGTATAATAAAAAACAAATCTAAAAATCTCTTTAAAATCATCCCAACTTCATAAAAGGAAATCAATCACAGTTTTGTAAATGACAGTTGACACTGTCCAAAATTCCAATTCAAAACCCGAACTCCTAATGCTAATCACAACCAATCATTTAGACAAAACCAAACATGTTTAAATGAGCTAACAAGGCAATTAAACAACACAACAAAATCGGATTTAAGTTCTGGAAAAAGAGAGAAGAACAGTAAGTATCAGGAATTGACAGTTTTATCAGAAAATAGGGATTTTTCCCATTTGGAAAACCAAAACCTAAGGAAAACCAACTATCAGGCATATAGACGTGTCCTTCCTATGTACACATGTCTATGGGGGTCCATTCGTGTCCAGGACACTGGACACAAAGTGTCCAAACAATGAAAATAAAGAATCAGTGAATCAGTGACTCAACGTGGCCTCGTGCAGCCGTGTCGTGCACGATTGCGCACAACATAGGGCACGAACACCCATGGGCTCGTGCACACAAGAAGAGGGGGTATAGGGCTAGGGTTTAAAGTACCTAACATGAGTCCAAGTCGTGTCTGCACGCGAGACGAAAGCCGTGTCTGTGGCCTCTTTTCGCATGGAATAGTGTAGTGCATTAACGGTGCACTCGTGTTTTTGTGTCCAACACGACATGACGTGTCCAATACGACACGACGTGTCCTAAAACTCGAGAAGGGGTCTGTCAGTGATGGCCCCCACCTCTGTGTCAAGTGGCACGAGTCCACGTGTCCAATTCGTGGAGAAAACAGTGTGTGTCATCAGGGCACATGTGCGCTGTGTCGTGCAGCGTGTCCACGGCCATTTTTTAACACGGAAATGACACGAATTCGTGTTCAGTCAATAGGGTTTTGAAAACACACATCAAGGTCTTCCCAAATATGTAATTTGTTTTAGAAAATACAAGGATTTAATCTATTCGAGCATTTCATCAAACACCTACATAGATACATTGATACGTGTCCGATACGGACACCAAACGGACATGAAACCTACCCAAACTTTAGGGACAGCTATGGGACACATAGGGCTAGCCTAATATGCAAGGAAAACGGAATATTAAATCAATTTAAGGGATTTTACCTATAGGTGAAATTTGTAAAGAAAAGCCTCAAATGGGGGGTGTTCTCCTTGATAGCCAATTGCTCCAATTTGGTTCAAACCTGAGATTTCTGTCCATAAACATGAAATAGGGCTAGATTAGGATCATATGCAAAATACTAGAGTAGAAAAAGAATTAAAATGAAGAATCTAGGGATTGGGAAAGAAATGACATTACCTCCTTCTCCAAAATGTTGAAATCTCAATAAAGAGGCAAGAACAATAAATAAAGAGATTATTTATAGGGGGAATAGCCCTAGGTGGCTGGTCATAAAGTGATAGTTAGGGTTAGGGTTTAGTCGAATAGGCTATGGACCTATTTGCACTAGTCATTGAACCAATTTCTAAGTATCAAGCCTATTAACCAAATCACTAAGCCTTCTATTAAAGTCTTGATTCCTACATGACCAACTTAGGTTGACTTAAGTTAGATTAGGGTCTCACCATGCTAATCAAGTCACCTTAACTAGAGTCAGCATCTAGGTTGGTCTCTTAAGTCACAACTAGCAAAAATCAAAACCATCAACCATCAATCCAATAAATAAATTAAAAATTCTAATAAGTCAAAATGACCAAATTATCCCTAGGCTAAAAATGATAATTGAAACACCCTAATCACATGGCTAGGCTCTAGGGCAGACAATCTCTACGGTTTCACTAGCTACACATCAAAATCACAAGTCATGATATTTAATAGTTTTAAAATGATTAAAAATCACTAAAAATTATATTATTATTTAAATACCATAATTAAATAAATTAAATACAAAATTTCAAAATTATCCTTATTTTAGAAAACTGGGTGTTACAAGTCTACCCACCTTAGAAAAATTTTGTCCTCGAAATTAAGATGGTAGTAGTCCTTCTAGGTCAAACACCCTACAATCAAAGTCTCAAACATACCGTCAGATAATCATATGCGTCTGTCCAAAATCATGATACTCAGAATCTTCATCGTGCTAGTGAGCAAGGCTACGATAATCACAGAGTCCTCAACTAAGGTACATACCTCTAGAATTATGGTATTTAAAATTTTTGCGTTGCTGCATGCTTGACAGCAAAAACCTTAAATTCCCACACCCGAGAAATACATCCTAAATCTGACTATATGTCCTTACTATGCCAGCTAACACGACTATCGAAGATTCTAGATCCCATAACTGAGGTGACCTAGCCGATATGATTCATCTCAGAAGAAAATCAAACATAACACAAGAACAACATGACATAAATGATCAACCAACAAGGAACAGAGGGAGTCGAAATTTAATATAGCTATAAGAGGCAATTGCGGAAATGGAATCCAAAGAACGGAACCTGCAACTAGATCTCCAACGGCCTGAGCATCCTCGACTGTCCTGGCGAAAGCTCGCTCCTGCTGGCCTCCTCTGGCCTGCCGCTGATGCTGCATGTATCTCTGCTGCTGAGTCGGTAAGGGTAATCCCCTCTGCTGGCCTACCGGAGCCCTAACTCCTGCTACCTGAACTGTCTGTCCCGATGACTTGGGACACTCTCTCAGCCGATGATCGGATCCTCCGCAAAGCAAACATCTGCCCAGCCTCTTCCGGTATTCACCCCAATCGTGCCCTGGTCTCTTACAAAAAGGGCAAATAATGACAAGCTGCTGTACCGGGGCCTGCTGCTGTCTCTATTGCTGCTGTACCTGCTGGAAGGGTACACGGTCCTGAAATGGCCACTGCTGAAAGTAGACCCTCGGCTGCTGATACTGCTGCTGAAACTGTAGAGGTAGCATCTGCTGCGGATACTGCTGCTGAATCTACAAACGGGGCATCTGCTGCTGATACTGCTGCTGAATCTGTATGTGAGGCCTCTTAGCCGGGTCCGCACTACCACTAGCTCCCTGAGTAGCTCGCATCCTCTTCTCCTTCTGTCCAAAATTGTCCACCGCTGTCATGGCTCCTACCAGAATCTGCTCGAAAGTGGCATCACGGTCGCTCTTGGTATATGACCTGATCTCCCTGATCAAACCCCAGCGGAACCTCCTCGCCTTCCCGGCCTCGGTAAGATCTTCGACGAATCTGCCCAAACGACAGAACTCTCCTGCGTACTCCTCAACGGTCTGGTTTTCCTGAACCAAACTCTCGAACTGCGCCTCCAAAGCACGGAGTGCTGTATCGGAAAAGAATTTCTTCTTGAATAGTTTCTTGAACGCTGCCCAAGTCTGACCGGTTGTACCAACCCTCGGGTCCGTCTAGTACCAGGTATGGGCCAAGTCCTGCATCTGACTGGCGGCTTGTCAACCCCTTGACCAAATTTCCTCCTATTTATTAATTTTTTAAAAAAAACCATTCTTTATTGTCTTATATAGATATAAGTGTTAAGCTTTATATTTTGTTTTACTTGAAATAGCAAGAAAGAGGACCAAATAGGAAATAGTGAAATTTCAAGGGCCTTAATGTAAGAAGTCCTTATTCAAACTTCCTACTAGTGGATAACGTTGAGAATCAAATAAGGATTCAAAAATCCTCTTGCTCATCCTTCTGTGATCCTAGTTCAGATTCGATTATATCAAGTTTTTCCTTGTATAAAGGATGCAGGGGACGGCCAATCCCTCAAATTCTAAACCCTAGTCGTCTACTTCTCCTCCCTCACGAAGGAACCTGGAAGAAAACAGAAGAGTTCCAGTTGGGCGAAAAGTAGTCCCAAATTCGATATCGACACCTAGAGGTAATCATCTACTGTTGATAATACTTGTGAATTTTCCTGTCATTGGTAAACCTTGGGGCTAAACTCGAGTGGTGTTAGATATAATGCTTGGAAGAGTCTAAAGGAAGAAGGAGAGCAAGAAATCTGAAATAGTAGTAGCTTTGAATCCTAAATTATAGGAACCACCTCAGGAATAGTAGAGAGTTTATTGGTTAATAGGTAGCCATAACCCTCGGTTTCTATAGGCTATGCCCTTGAATGTTGGCAGAGACATTGTTCAACCCATGCTTGAGGTGTTCACAGTGTACCATTCCATCTTCATCGCCTAATTGATATATGTATTAATTCTGATATTGATGGTATCAGTTATTTGGGAATGAGGGCTCTAAGATCCTATGGTTCAGTCCTTGTTATAATTGTTCTACTCATAAATGTATAACACCTTCAATCCCAATGTGATAGGATACCAGTTTAGGTGTTAAATGGGTTTTTATACCAGTCTATATGAATACCCCTGTTCTGCACTAATGAATTCAAGTTCAAAATTGAATTCCAAATTCAGACTTTAAACTCTCGAGTTTACGGTTGTTGAGGGTTTTATTCATGTTCAGTCCATCATTCCAGTATGTAGCTTTGTTATCATATCTCTGTCCTTACTTACATACATGTTGGGACCTATAGTTAGCTCTGTCCCATGCTGAACATAACACCAGAGATCATCTCTTGGAGCCTGAGCCTTCATATAGACAGGCTTGGTTGCCTTCTAGGCTTTGACAGGGAGCCATAACCTGTTTTGATCAACATATGGAAAACCAATGGGTATTCCCTATTTCACCCAGGTAATGGTATGAGTCTACCAATCGATTTAGCCACTATTGAGTATAGAGCCATGCCCCTAGAAACCTAGGAACAAAGCCTACCCATAACAAATGTACCAGAGCTTGTCATACCTTAGGCTAACCTGTGTTAGAACTGGTATACTGCTTATTTATATTACCTGAGTACCAGAAATAATTAGTACAAATCATAGGTTCTTCTATTATTTCCTGTGACTTGGATTATGTAATAGTTGATGATTGAATTAGTTCCAATACGTTCCCTTCTCTTGTTCAGGCCCTTAACATCTGCCCAGGTGCACTCTTAGTTGTTGTAACACTTTCCCTAAAGTTAGTATCAGTCAAATACCAGTATCAGTCTGCTGTTTTCCATATTTTATTACCTTAAACATCTGCCCATTGCATACCATCACATCAGCCTGGATAGAGTACTGGTGTAAGGAGACACCCTAGGACCCACAGGTAAGACAGTATGAGTATAGCCTAAGCAGGGGTGTCCATGTACAGTGGGTTACCAACAGATGGGATGGTTCAGTATGGACCACAGGAATTTGGGTGGCTGCAAGTCTGGGTAGCAGTGCATATATAATAAGGTTAATATATTTCCTTCATGTCTCGGTTTGTACCATAATGATGAAGGGATGTGTTGTATGACTAACTAGAATAGACCTTATAGGACATGATGGTATCCCTACCTAGTGGCAAAGCATATAATGGAGTATAGGGAAGGAAGCAGTGGTGACGGCCTCTAGTGTATCCCTTTGAAATAATGACAGGACTCTTTTGCAATGCCCATTGCATTCTGGGTGATGCTTAGTAACAGGTTAAAACTAGTATTTTCCTAAGTATGACATCACTTTGAGTATGGGTAGAAACCATGGTATCATACACAAGAGTATACATCACATAGGGGCAGACTTGACAGGGCAGTATTCCCAGGCCCAAGAGACCTATAGAGGCTAGGTATCTACAGGTTATTAGTACCTGAGTACTAGGGGTAAGCATTGGAGTACCTAGGTTGCTCTTGACAATATGCCTAAGCCAGGTACATGACCCCATTCTGAAGAGTGCCCTGCGTATCACAGTAGCACTAGGAATATCCTATGTGTGTTTGGTAGCAGGACACATTGAATCTGAATAAGGACTTGGGGGTATGTCCTACTGATGTCAGGAATAGGAAACATGGTATATCCCATGACCCAGGATATCCAAAGGATTTCCAATTTAATGCAACACCATGGGGACCATTACTGATGTGCTGATTAACTCCAAAACTGATCGGGTATTAGTTGCAAACTAGAATGTAATACCAATAGGTGATTTAGGTACACCAGTTCACCAAGAAGTGAGTTGGGTGCATCAGTCCAAAAGGAAACTGGTATTGTGCATCAGGGAAAGAACTATTTGGAAGGAATGGGTGTCCAGTCTAGGAAGTTTAGTACTCTAATGTCATTATAAAACCATAGTAGATTAGTATTGGGGTCTGTCAGTTGCAGGGGCAGGGGTATACTACACCCATATGTATATACATGTACATATTACGGTAAGGTATGTTATATGGAGAAATGAATACTACATAGGGAAATGAGTATACAACTCAAGTAGGATTGGGATATTAGTCAATAGCTTAATAGGTAAGCCATGAGAGGAACTTATGTCAATTAGGGTGAGTCATAAATCATAGAAACCTTAAATAGGTCATGATTTGCTATTAACAAATTCTCTCCATGGGAGTCGACCTAGAAACCTAACCCTCTTAATAGATAAGCTTAGTTGCACCTTCAAATTGTGTATTGATCATATTGAACCATCTAAATAGGTTAATTAGGCTTGACTCAGTGCATCGACCCGTACCAGCAGTTCAGGACCTAAGGCAAGTATACCTTGCATTTATATACAGCTTTATTTACATGTACTGTCTTTTTATTATTATCCAGTTTTTCTCATATTGTTGCTATGTATCTTTCATATCCAACTTGTATATTTGTATCATTGCTATATAGACCGTGTTCACAGTTAGCTTTGTATCTTATCGGTCGTATTCACTTGTGCCTTGATTGAGTCGTGCCATGGTCGAGAAGTCATGAACTGAACTGCTATTCCTTCTTGTCTTGGAATCTTGAAGCTAACCTACGAGTCCACACTAGGAAAGAGGGTGATGCTAACCTGCGAGTCAACACTAGGGACGAGGGTTAGTAGTATATGGTTCACACCTGCGAGTCCACACTAGGGACGAGGGTGATGCTAACCTGCGAGGCCACACTAGGGACGAGGGTGATGCTAGCCTGCGAGTCCACACTAGGGACGAGGGCTAGTAGTTGTTCAAACCTGCGAGTCTACACTAGGGACGAGGGTTTGAGTATTCGATTTGGTTATCCATTGACATCTTGACACGAGTTCTCTCGTTATCGTTCAGCAGTTTATTTACGTGTAGACAGTGTACAGATTCGTGTTTATTCATTGTTCAGTTCTACTTGTTTAATTCTGTATTTTTCTCCATGCATAATAAACTGTTAGAAAGGCTCATTTTTATGTATCTTGCTAGTCCTCTGAGGACCTGATGATCTTTTCAGGTTAGCCGAGTCTGAGTCAGGAGCAGACGAGAGGGTTTGAGCCAGCATCAGATCGCAGTGCTTGTAGTTGAGGTGGTCTAGATTAGCAGTTTTTATCCAGTTAGTCACTTCTTGGATTTCTCTATTTTTTCGTCTATTGGTAGTAGATTTGTGTCCACCGGACGTGACATTGATTCTTGATATTCTGTTATATTCATTATTGTTCAGTTTTATGTCTTTTCATGGATTTTGATTGTGACATGATTATTTTCTGTGGTTGAGATATAGTTTACCATGAGATTCTAGATTGTCGTGACTTGTGTATATTAGACAGCGTACTACCGCTGACACTGCGGTGTAGGCTGGGCTTGGACACGTCTTGTATCCGGAAGCGGGTGCGGGTCGTGACAAGTTTTTTTGGTGGCCCATGCAGGTCTAAGTTAATCACTTCGGTTACGTCACTGTACCGTTGTGAGCCTGCGAATAGGATTAGGCACTTAGGATCTCATCCACACGTCTTGACTCCTTGTTAATCCTTAATCCTTGATTTCATTGAATCCTTGATTTGCATCCTGCTTGAAAATCTCTCTAACGGTTAAAGTGTTTTCTTTGTTACAGTCAAGATGGACTCTCAAAATTGAAATAATGCTGTACTGAACACTCCACCGGCTACATGAGGCTTTTCCACGTACATGACCCCACCGCCACAAGAAGGCCACACTCAAGAAAATTATCGCGGCAGATTAGGGTTATGTTGGATTTGTGGATCCGACCAATACTTGTCTCGCAATTGTCCCAAGAGGAACGCAAGTGCCCTACCACTACCAACCGCAGAAGGAGGGCGAGCCTTTGCCATGATCATGGAAGATACGACAACACCACAAGGAGCAAATAACGAAAATTTTTAGTAGATTATAATTGTAGCATTATTTTAATTTCGACTTGCGAGTATTCGCAATAGCGAACTGTTAAACTACTCTTCTAATAGACCATGGTTTCATTTAAATTTCGAGGACGAAATTTGTTTAAGGAGGGTAGAGTTGTCAACCCCTTGACCAAATTTCCTCCTATTTATTAAAATTTTAAAAAAAACCATTCTTTATTGTCTTATATAGATATAAGTGTTAAGCTTTATATTTTGTTTTACTTGAAATAGCAAGAAAGAGGACCAAATAGGAAATAGTAAAATTTTAAGGGCCTTAATGCAAGAAGTCCTTATTCAAACTTCCTACCAGTGGATAACGTTGAGAATCAAATAAGGATTCAAAAATCCTATTGCTCATCCTTCTGTGATCATAGTTCAGATTCGATTCTATCAAGTTTTTCCTTGTATAAAGGATGCAGGGGACGGCCAATCCCTCAAATTCTAAACCCTAGTCGTCTACTTCTCCTCCCTCACGAAGGAACCTGGAAGAAAACAGAAGAGTTCCAGTTGGGCGAGAAGTAGTCCTAAATTCGACATCGACACCTAGAGGTAATCATCTACTGTTGATAATACTTGTGAATTTTCCTGTCATTGGTAAACCTTGGGGCTGAACTCGAGTGGTGTTCGATATAATGCTTGGAAGAGTCTAAAGGAAGGAGGAGAGTAAGAAATCTGAAATAGTAGTAGCTTTGAATCCTAAATTATAGGAACCACCTCAGGAATAGTAGAGAGTTTATTGGTTAGTAGGTAGCCATAACCCTCGGTTTCTATAGGCCATGCCCTTGAATGTTGGCAGAGACATTGTTCAACCCATGCTTGAGGTGTTCACAGTGTACCATTCCATCCTCATCGCCTAATTGATATATGTATTAATTCTGATATTGATGGTATCAGTTATTTGGAAATGAGGGCTCTAAGATCCTATGGTTCAGTCCCTATTATAATTGTCCTACTCATAAATGTATAACACCTTCAATCCCAATGTGACAGGATACCAGTTTAGGTGTTAAATGGGTTTTTATACCAGTTTATATGAATACCCCTGTTCTGCACTAATGAATTTAAGTTCAGAATTGAATTCCAAATTCAGACTTCGAACTCTCGAGTTCAGGGTTGTTAAGGGTTTTACTCATGTTCAGTCCATCATTCCAGTATGTAGCTTTATTATCATATCTCTGTCCTTACTTACATACAGGTTGGGACCTATAGTTAGCTCTGTCCCATGATGAACATAACACCAGAGATCATCTCTAGGAGCCTGAGCCTTCACATAGACAGGCTTGGTTGCCTTCTAGGCTTTGACAGGGAGCTATAACCTGTTTTGATCAGCATATGGAAAACCAATGGGTATTCCCTATTTCACCTAGGTAATGGTATGAGTCTACCAATCGATTTAGCCACTATTGAGTATAGAGCCATGCCCCTAGAAACCTAGGAACAAAGCCTACCCATAACAAGTGTACCAGAGCTTGTCATACCTTAGGCTAACCTGTGTTAGAACAGGTACACTGCTTATTTATATTACCTGAATACCAGAAAACATTAGTACAAATCATAGGTTCTGCCATTGTTTCCTGTGACTTGGATTATGTAATAGTTGATGATTGAATTAGTTCCAATACGTTCCCTTCTCTTGTTCAGGCCCTTAACATCTGCCCAGGTGCACTCTTAGTTGTTGTAACACTTTCCCTAAAGTTAGTATCAGTCAAATACCAGTATCAGTCTGCTGTTTTCCCTATTTTATTGTATTAAACATCTGCCTATTGTATACCATCACATCAGCCAGGATAGAGTACTGGTGTAAGGAGACACCCTAGGACCCACAGGTAAGACAGTGTGAGTATAGCCTAAGCAGGGGTGTCCATGTACACTGGGTTACCAATATATGGGATGGTTCGGTATGGACCACATGAATTTGGGTGGCTGCAAGTCTGGGAAGCAGAGCATAAGCAATAAGGTTAATATATTTCCTTCATGTCTCGGTTTGTACCATAATGATGAAGGGATGTGCTGTACGACTAACTAGAATAGACCTTATAGGACATGATGGTATCCCTACCTAGTGGCAACGCATATAATAGAGTATAGGGAAGGAAGCAGTATTGATGGCCTCTAGTGTATCCCTTTGAAATAATGACAGGACTCTTTTGCAATGCCCATTGCATTTTGGGTGATGCTTAGTAACAGGTTAAAACTAGTATTTTCCTAAGTATGACATCACTTTGAGTATGGGTAGAAACCATGGTATCATACACAAGAGTATACATCACATAGGGGCAGACTTGACAGGGCAGTATTCCCAGGCCCAGGAGACCTATAGAGGCTAAGTATCTATAGGTTATTAGTACCTGAGTACCAGGGGTAAGCATTGGAGTACCTATGTTGTTCTTGACAATATGCCTAAGCCGGGTACATAACCCCATTCTGAAGAGTACCCTGCGTATCACAGTAGCACTGGAAATATCCTATGTGTGTTTGGCAGCAGGACACATTGAATCTGAATAAGGACTTGGGGGTATGTCCTACTGATGTCAGGAACAGGAAACATGGTATATCCCATGACCCAGGATATCCAAAGGATTTCCAATTTAATTCAACACCATGAAGACCATGACTGATGTGCTGATTAACTCCAAAACTGATCGGGCATTAGTTACAAACTAGGATGTAATACCAAGAGGTGATTTTGGTACACCAGTTCACCAAGAAGTGAGTTGGGTGCATCAGTCCAAAAGGAAACTGGTATTGTGCATCAGGGAAAGAACTGTTTAGAAGGAATGGGTGTCCAGTCTACGAAGTTTAGTACTCTAATGTCATTATAAAACCATAGTAGATGAGTATTGGGGTCTGTCAGTTGTAGGGGCAGGGGTATACTACACCCATACGTATATGCATGTACATATTATGGTAAGGTATGTTATATGGAGATATGAATACTACAAAGGAAAATGAGTATACAACTCAAGTGGGAATGGAATATTAGTCAATAGCTTAATAGGTAAGCCATGAGAGGAACTTGTGTCAATTAGGGTGAGTCATAAATCATAGAAACCTTAAATAGGTCATGATTTGCTATTAACAAATTCTCTCCATGGGAGTCGACCTAGAAACCTAACCCTCTTAATAGATAAGCTTAGTTGCACCTTCAAATTGTGTATTGATCATAATGAACCATCTAAACAGATTAATTGGGCTTGACTCAGTGCATCGACCCGTACCAGCAGTTTAGGACCTACGGCAAGTATACCTTGCCTTTCTACACAGCTTTATTTACATGCACTATCTTTTTATTATTATCCAGTTTTTCTCATATTGTTACTATGTATCTTTCATATCCAACTTGTATATTTGTATCATTGCTATATAGACCGTGTTCACAGTTAGCTTTGTATCTTATCGGTCATGTTCACTTGTGCCTTGATTGAGTCGTGCCATGGTCGAGAAGTCATGAACTGAACTGCTATTCCTCCTTGTCTAGAAATCTTGAAGCTAACCTGCGAGTCCACACTAGGGACGAGGGTTAGTAGTATATGGTTCACACCTGCGAGTCCACACTAGGGACGAGGGTGATGCTAACCTGCAAGTCCATACTAGGGACGAGGGTGATGCTAACCTGCGAGTCCACACTAGGGACGAGGGTTAGTAGTATATGGTTCACACCTGCGAGTCCATACTAGGGACGAGGGTGATGCTAACCTGCGAGTCCACACTAGGGACGAGGGTTATTAGTATATGTTTCACACCTGCGAGTCCACACTAGGGACGAGGGTGATGCTAACCTGCAGTCCACACTATGGATGAGGGTTAGTAGTATATGGTTCACACTTGCGAGTCCACACTAGAGACGAGGGTGATGCTAGCCTGCGAGTCCACACTAGGGACGAGGTCTAGTAGTTGTTCAAACCTGCGAGTCCATACTTGGGACGAGGGTTTGAGTATTCGATTTGGTTATCCGTTGACATCTTGACATGAGTTCTGTCGTCATCGTTCAGTAGTTTATTTACGTGTAGACAGTGTACAGATTCGTGTTTATTCATTGTTCAGTTCTACTTGTTTAATTTTATATTTTTCTCCATGTATAATAAACTGTTAGAAAGGCTCATTTTTATGTATCTTGCTAGTCCTCTGAGGACCTGATGATCTCTTCAGGTTAGCCGAGTCTGAGTCAGGAGCAGACGAGAGGGTTTTAGCCAGCATCAGATCGCAATACTTGCAGTTGAGGTGGTCTAGATTAGCAGTTTTTATCCAGTTAGTCACTTCTTGTATTTCTCTATTTTTTTGTCTATTGGTAGTGGATTTGTGTCCACCGGACGTGACATTGATTCTTGATATTCAGTTATATTCATTATTGTTCAGTTTTATGTCTTTTTATGGATCTTGACTATGACATGATTATTTTCTGTGGATGAGATATAGTTTACCATGAGATTCTAGATTGTCGTGACTTGTATATATTAGACTGCGTACTACCGCCGACACTGCGGCGTAGGCTGGGCTTGGATACGTCTTGTATCCGAAAGTGGGTGCGGGTCGTGACACGGCTGCCTCGATCTGTAATCCTGCTGGTATCTGTGCCAATCGGAATATCTCCTCAATGTGCTCTATCCAATCGTCAGCGTATATGATGCCCTCTGTACCCTTGAAGTCTCGGGGTCCCATCTTCTTAAAGGATTGGATGTCTGGAGTCCTTGGCTGATACGGCTGCATCTGACCTCCCTGTGGCTGAGCAGCCACCAGCTCTACTGTCGTCCTGACCAACTGGTGAGTATCTTGTATGCTCTGTCGGATATCAGCAGACTGGCTCTGCTGCATCTGCTTCTGAGACTCCAAGAATCGCTGGAAACGGGCAAATATCTGAGCCGCATCTACTGTCCCTGAAGGTAACTGCTGCTGATACATATCTGGAATGCCGGGGAAATACCTCCGAACAGGTGGAGGTGCACTCCCAAAAGCTACAGAAGCTCCTATATGAGCAGGAACAAGAAGTGCTGTGGTCCCAGCGTCTACAATCGAGCGAGGGGTGATAGACCTCTCACCAGCGTCTGCTGGGCCAGAGCGATGCGATCGTGTCTCGATCACCATCCTGGAGACAGATCAAACAAGGAATCAGTACTGAGATAGAAACGATAATTCAAGGAAGGATAGTTATTCAAGGAAGCAATCTTCAACAGGAACTCAGATGGCAGGAATTTAGTTTAAGAGTTTTTTCTAATGTGATTGAGTACCTCAAGAAAAATCCTAATCCTACTGCAGGCTGTAGTGATACTCTAGTCCGACTACCACTACACAAACTCGACCTGTATGGGCCACCACTAAAAACGTGTCATGACCTGCACCCACCGTGAGGGTACGAGTACGTAACAGCGCCCAGCCTACGCCGCAGTGTCGACGGTAGAACGCTGTTCTAGGTCATGAACTATAACTAACACAATATAGAATAATCTCCAACTGGAGGCTAATCCCAGAAGGTACAATTCAATCACAACTAGAGATAGAATATGGTACGATAAAATAGATAAAAAAATCGTCAACTGAGGTACAACAGAAATGAAATAACATAAGTTAATAACTTCCAGTCTCAACATCTCTAGAATATACAACTCTGAAATCAAGGACAACAACTAATCATAAAAGAAGAACAGCCTAGACTATCTATGCAAAACATGGGTATCATCCTCAACAGCTGCCTGAACCTCCCCAGGGGTCCAGGTCATGAGTGTCATCTAGGCAAGCTCCAAAGTAAGGGGTGCAGGGTTCCTCATCATCCTCTGTAAAATTTTCAACAGGTCCAGTCAGGACGGGAGCGAGTACAATACATCTCACGCAGATCATAACAGGTTAGAGAATATAAACATGCAAGAGAGTACGATACATGAAACTGAAAGAAAGTACATGATGTAAACAGAGAGAGAACTGTAATAGAAATATCTACTATAAGTAGAGAGCTACCAGTGACTAGTAATTTAGAGTACAAAGTCGACATGTGAACGACTTGATTTGCACATGGCTATACTAAAGAGGCGTACATGGCTATACTACTTTGGAATTGTTCACATGACTATTTATACTCCCCATACCCCAATCAATACACAAGGATCCAGACAAGTTATGTTACGTACATGGTTTTCACATGAAGCCCATAGATGGGTGTACATGAAGAATATATGAGGGCTCAGAAGCTGAGTGCACACGAATTCCACATGAAGGCCCATGAAGGGTACACATGAAGTATAGGTTATACATGAAATACACAAGAAATATGACCGAACATGATAGCACATGAGAGTACATGAGCGAGCACGAACGAGCATGAAGCACATGATAAACATGAATAACACGAGAGCGAAGAATAGACGATGTACATGAAACACACGACATGATGTATCCGATGCTCCCGAGGGGGATAACATCTCAATGTAGGGATCCATATAGTACCAATCCGTGATAATATCGTGACAGTTTCAGATAAGGTAAACTAGAGCAGGAATATAATTCTAAGCAAGTTATGAAATGATCAGAGAATGTACTCGCCTGGTATCTAAATAGTTGAAGTAAATGTACTGTCCGAGATGAGGCACCTGACTCCTAGTTAAAGCGACACAAGTTAAGATGTATACAGGGGATGACAATTGAATCTACAATGCATCTGCATGCTGTCTAGGTCAAACTAGACTAAAGTCAACACTTGGTCTACTCTAGTCAACTACACTAGACAAACTAGGTCAAGTCCTTGCCCAAACAAGTCTAACAAGTCTCACTAGGCCTAACCAAGCCTAGGCTAGCAAGCACACACAATATCTAGGCTATACCAGCCAAATGCACACCTATACTGGCATTCAAACCATATACACAGGCTATGAGCCATAGTATACACCCATAGGCTATGCCCTGTATATAGGCCATAGGCCAATAACTACATCATACATGGTCCATTTCACACTTTCACATATATACACATTTCAATATTAATCTGATCTAGTATAGTTCACACACATATTTCACACATTACATATATTTAATAATATATTTAGTTTATATAAATAATTACATTAGACCTAGGCCACATAATAATATATATCACATTTAGATATATATATAAATAGGGTGATAGAGAGAGAAAAACATGTGTGTGTGGAGATAATAGTGATTAGGTAATATGAAAACAGTGTATCATGAGGGTGTATATCAGTGTAGTGTCACATGGATATTGGTGTGACAGGAAAATAGGAATGAAGAGTGTGTATTGAGTGTATAAGTGCAAATGGTAATTCAGGAATTTGAAAAGTGTGGATACTTTGTGTGTGTGTGTACATGAGTGTCAATAGAGTGTGTATGTGTGAGTGTATCATGGAATTTGTGAGTAGTGATGATACATGTGTGTGTGTAGAGTGTGATACAAGGAAAATAAAGTGTGTGTATATGAGAAATCAGTTTGACAGTTTATAAACCCAAAGTGAACCTATTCTCAGGTTTTTCCTGATACATCCATTCTCAGATTTTTACATTCAAATCAAACCAACTCAGTTTAAACATTTAGAATAATTCTCAGAACAGGAACAGTGTTCAGTCATACATATATGTGTGTATAGGACAGGGGTTTCAGAATTCAGTTAGTACAATGTGTGTGACAGGTTTTTCCTGTGTGTGTGTGAATGTGTGTTTCCTGTGTGACAGGAAACCACAGTGTCAAGGATGTGTCTTCATAGTGTGTGTGTGTTTACATTGTATAAGTCTCAGATTTCCTCATGTGTGTGATCACAGATGTGTAGGTGATGAACATGAATTGATTTCCTGTGGGTGTGGCATATATGTGTACGAAATTTAGTGGAGGATGTGACAAACCAGTGCATCCATGTTTCAGGATTGTGTGTGGAGATAATTAGGAATTAAATGTGTGATTGTGTGTGACAGGAATGAAATCAGGGGATGTGTCAATGGGTGAAAGCAAGGGAAATCTCAGATTTTAATGACAGTCCTAACGATTTGAAAACCAATGTTAGACACTACCCCACATCAGTCTACATATCAATTCCAAACCATTACCAACATGAACCCAATACTTAACAAATCAAATACATGTATAAATGAACTAATCCTAATCATTAACATCTCAGGGATTTTGAGTATAATCAAAAACAAATCTAAAAATCACTTTAAAATCATCCCAACTTCACAAAAGGAAATCAATCACAGTTTTGCAAATGACAGTTGACACAGTCCAAAATTCCAATTCAAAACCTGAACTCCTAATGCTAATCACAACCAATCATTTAGACAAAACCAAACTTGTGTAAATGAGCTAACAAGGCAATTAAACATCACAACAAAATTGAATTTAAGTTCTGGAAAAAGAGAGAAGAACAGTAAGTATCAGAAATTGATAGTTTTATCAGAAAATAGGGATTTTATCCATTTCGAAAACCAAAACCTAAGGAAAACCAACTATCAGGTATATGGACGTGTCCTCCTGTGTACACATGTCTATGGGGGTCCATTCGTGTCCAGGAAACTGGACACGAAGTGTCCAAACAATAAAAATAAAGAATCAGTGAATCAGTGGCTCAACGTGGCCTCGTGCAGCCGTGTCGTGCACGATTGCGCACAATATTGGGCACGAACACCCATGGCCTCATGCACACACGAAGAGGGGGTATAGGGCTAGGGTTTAAAGTTCCTGACATGAGTCCAAGTCGTGTCTGCACGCGACACGAAAGCCGTGTCAGTGTCCTCTTCCCGCGCGGAACAGTGCAGTACATTAACGGTGCACTCGTATTTTCGTGTCCGACACGACACGACGTATCCCAAAACTCGAGGGGGGCTCTGTCAGTGATGGCCCCTACCTTTGTGTCAAGTGGCATGAGTCCACGTGTCCAATTCGTGGAGAAAACAGTATGTGTTATCAGGGCACCTGTGCTCTGTGTCGTGCAGCGTGTCCGCGGCCGTTTTAGACACGAAAACGACACGAATTCATGTTCAGTCAATGAGGTTTTGAAAAAACACATCAAGGGCTTCCCAAATATATAATTTGTTTTAGAAAATACAAGGATTTAATCCATTCGAGCATTTTATCAGACACCTACATAGATACATTGATACGTGTCCGATACGGACACCAAACAAACACGAAACCTACCCAAACTCTAGGGACAGCTAGGGGACACTTAGGGCTAGCCTAATACGCAAGGAAAATGGAATATTAAATCAATTTAAGGGATTTTACCTATAGGTAAAATTTGTAAGGAAAAGCCTCAAATGGGGGGTGTTTTCCTTGATAGGCAATTGCTCCAATTTGGTTCAAACCTGAGATTTCTCTCCATGAACACGAAATAGGGCTAGATTAGGATCATATGCAAAAGACTAGAGTGGAAAAGGAATTAAAATAAAGAATCTAGGGATTGGGGAAGAAATGACATTACCTCCTTCTGCAAAATGTTGAAATCTCAATAAAGAGGCAAGAACAATAAATGAAGAGATTATTTATAGGGGGAATAGCCCTAGGTGGCTGGTCATAAAGTCATAGTTAGGGTTAGGGTTAAGTCTAAAAGGCTATGGACCTATTTGCACTAGTCATTGAACCAATTTCTAAGTATCAAGCCTATTAACCAAATCACTAAGCCTTCTATTCAAGTCTTGATTCCAATATGACTAACTTAGGTTGACTAAGTTAGATTAGGGTCTCACCATGCTAATCAAGTCACCTTAACTAGAGTCAACATCTAGGTTGGTCTCTTAAGTCACAACTAGCAAAAATCAAAACCATCAACCATCAATCCAATAAATAAATTAAAAATTCTAATAAGTCAAAATGACCAAATTATCCCTAGGCTAAAAATGATAAATGAAACACCGTAATCACATGGCTAGGCTCTAGGGCAGACAGTCTCTACGATTTCACTAGCTGCACATCAAAATCAAAAGTCATGATATTTAATAGTTTTAAAATAATTAAAAATCACTAAAAAATATATTATTATTTAAATACCATAATTAAATACAAAATTTCAAAATTACCCTCATTTTAGAAAACTGGGTGTTACACTGAAGTCCTATTGACTTGTACTGCTTTTAGCCTTTGCTCCACTATGGCTCCCCTAGACATGGGGGCTCATACCATGGAAGGAAGTTCTTCAAGGATGCCTGCACCAAAATCTCCTAATGTACAAGCTATGATTCCTCAATCTTCTGCAGAAGGAGGAGCTCCTGTTGAGGTGGCAACACCTGGTGTATCACGATGACCAGTAGTATTGTCGAAACATATATGAGTGCCTTTTTCACTTCCTTGAGCACTCTGGTACAAATGGCCATGGAGAAGCAACATCCTTACGATTTAGTAAGGAGAACTTCTTCTTTTGCAATTGAAGCCATACGCGATCTCGGCGATACTGAAAGGGTCAACTTGCTGGAGCAGATCTTTAATGAACTTGAATATCCTATCAGATCTTATCAAGAACTGATGAGAGGCAATATACAGAGACTGGTAGATGCAGAGTTTGAGGCCGTAGCTCGTGAATATGAAGCACGACGAGTCGCCCTGGACAATTCTATAGTTGCCTTTTCGATACGATCTGGAGAGATAGAATCAAATATTGTTGAGGTTACCTCTTCCATTGAGCTTTACAAGACTGAGGCAGCGGAGAAAGAGAGAGAAGCAACCAAAGGTCAAGCTCTCCTTCAAGAGCTAGAAGTTGAAATGACCAAGCTTCGTGCATCGGTCAGGGCAGCTAAAAAGCTTCAAGAAGAAGTGCTTGAATCATCTCAAATTGCCTCAAGTCACCTGGATGATCTGATTAGGCAACAAAATGACTTTCTTTAAGTTCAGGATGTAGAGATAGAACGCCAAGTTACATCAATGCAACCTTTACAGTAAGAGTCCAGGAGAGACTTGGCCAGGACAAGAGTAATTACCTCTAGGGTGGAGCGAGCTGAGTCTTTGAAGAAGATGATTACTGATCTTAGCACCCAGCCTCCAAAGTGAAGTCATCTTTTAAGAATAAAATGTAATAACATCTTTGTTTTGAACATTTTTAGGTGAATGTAATAGTTTTTTTGTGTTTGCATGAATTGCATGGAATGAAGAATCGATGGTCTTTTATGGCCCTATTACTTAATGTAGTGCCCCTTTCCTACATCGTGCCCCGTTCTCCGTCTACAAGGTGCGCGAGAAAGGAACATTGTCGCTATTGACTTGGTCGGGACCGATAGGTCGGGATCGATCGAATCGGTTGAACAGGAACGATTGAATTAAGATCATTTTCTCGTTATGAAAAGGCTTCTTCGGAATCAAGTCCCATATTCATCGGGTTGCGCCTCAAGGATAGACTCTGCGACTGAGTCGGAAGAGACGTCCCGTTGCTCTGTTTTTCATGCCACACTTGCATTTGTTTTGGCTTTGGTTTTCTGAATGCGTTTTCGTGAATATTTTTATGGCTTCGCATTTTGAACTCACATTTACATATTGAACTCCTTGAATAATACAGTGTTCTAATCAGTTGCTTGTGCGATTTCAGGTAATCGCGTTGGTGACGTCTACTGCGACCAACAACTCTCTAGCCTCTAACAGAAATCAAGGTTAGTGGCTAACCTTTTTTACCTTGACACTCTGATTTAAATCAAGAACTTGGGATAACTGTATCAATTTAGAGTGAATTACTCTGAAAATATAAGTTTCGCATCAAAAAAAGAAAAGATAAAGTAATAAAAAAAAGAATTATTTCATGATCTGTAAAACCAAAGAAATGAATCGATTATATAATTGTCGTAACGATACCATAAAACGTGCCTTGAATAACGTGTTAACTTAGCACGATCATGGACAACTTGTATACAAGGGCGATTGTTTCTTCGGATGGTATTTCGGGGCTATGGGACCGATCCGGCTTAGGAAGAAACACGATAGCTATGCTGGATTGTACAGCGGATATTTGGTGCTCCTTCAATGGGGCTCGCTACCTACGTTGAACGTGCACCGTATAAACCAAGCTATGTCTAGAATGGTTTTCATGCCAATGACCTCCGCAAATATGTACTAGTTAAACTTATGTTATGCAATATGATAGGAAAGAATATGGTAAGCTTTTTGTTGTATGACACGCTCTGTCATGGGTATGTTCTAGCATAATATCTCTTTGTTTATGTTTTGTCAAATTGCTTGCATGAAACTAACTAGGATGGCTAGAAAGATCACTAAAATAAGTTGCATGTTTTATCAAAAATTCTTGAACCAAATGAGAGCATAAAAAATAATTAGCCACTCGCCAGTACATGTTGATTGTACTGATTCTTGCTCTCCACAGGTGCTATAGATCAGGAGGAGCGTACCGTGTAACTGAAGGCAGCGGTCATGTGTTTTGAAGCTTCGTCCGTGCGTGCGAAGCCTTGATCCAATCTCTTTTGAAGACTCTGCAACTGTCCAAGCTAAGATGTCTCGATTCTCCCTTATCCAAGGTGTCTGCATACTTTGGTTGCATAAAGGGGAGTGATGTATGGAACGACTATCTCATAGACGTTTATTTTGTAATGGAGTCAATTTGTAGCCCACGTGGCGCCTTTGTATCGAGTCTGTAATATGATGTTCATTATCAATAAAAATCAAGTTTCTTCTATATAATATATTCAATTTACTCTATGCACTCTCTTGTTGTTGTGTTTCGGATAACCTTATGACTATTTCTTGTGCGATCGCAACTTAGGTTCGCACGACATCACACCCGGGGGATGACTATCGATTCTACGGAATCAGGATGTAACATAATGGTATCAGAGCATGGCTCTACGCCCTTTGGCCTTCCGTTTGATTCTCGAACCTTTGACCTCATGTCGATGAGATAAGTTGTTCCATAAGTGAGTCTGTAATATTTCTTGAGACTAATATGAGTTGCCTCCTAATTTTAGAAGTCCGAGAAGCTGTAGGCAGGAACGAAGATGTCACGCCCCGATTCCGTAGAATCGATAGTCGTCCCCCGGACGTGATGCCGTGTGAACCTAAGTTGCGATCGCACAAGGCATAGTGATAAGGTTATCCGAAACACAACATCAAGTTAGAGTACGCAAAGAAAATTGATTGACATATTTGAAATAAAAGTAAACTTTTCGTTGATAATAAAACTTTATTTACATTGACTCCATTACAATCATTGCCGCGCGAGCTACAACATGACTCGATTACAAAACGAACGCTGATGAGATAGTCGTTCCATACATTACATCTATTTTTACAAGCAAAACATAACACTTTCCACCTGCTATTGAGGAAAGCTGAGTCATCATTTCTTTCTTTTGTACTGAGTGCGGAGTCTTCAAAAGGATTCAGAAACAAGCCTTCAACACACGGGTGAGGCTTCAAAAGTGTTCACGTTGTCTTGAACTTTAAGTGGCACGCCCTTCGTGGTTCAGGGTACCTACGTGGAGAGCGAGGATCAGTACATTACACTTTGTACTGGTGCGTGGCTATTTAAGTTCCAAGCTCTCATTTGGTTGAAGAGTTTATATGACTTAGTTTATGAATGTTTCTAACCATCCTAATGAATTTCAAACAAGCATATGACAAGCATAATGTGAAATACGTTGAAACTTACCAATGGTGGACCGCCCCACGCCTTATGAGACTTACCATGTTCTTTTCTGTCAATTGTTATCATTTTTATACCAAGTGCAATATTACGTGTGATTGGTCACTGATACCACAAGCCATCCTGGACTTATAGCTTTGTTAGTCGGGGCCCTTTCAACGCAAGTAGCGAGCCCCACTGAAAGTCCCCGCCTAACCCGTGCTATCATCCAGCATAGCTATACCGTGTTTTCTCCTCAGCCGAGTCGGTCCCGTGGCCCCGGGTTGTCGCTCGAGAAAACTCTCTCCTTGTCGACAAGTTATCCAATGACCGAGTTAGACTTATTTAGTTACTCAGGTAGAATCCACACTTCATTTGAGTCATTCTTTTGTTAATACATTTCTACAGTTTGTAGAGTGCTCGTGCCTTCGTATTTATCATATCTTCCGTAACACTACTACCGATTGAACTAAGAAGGGGTCGAGAAGAGAAAGGTCAGCCACTCACATTGAGTTTTACTTGGGCGAGAGACTTGTTGGCCGCGCTAGACGTCGCCTATGCGATTATCTAAAATCGCACAAGCAACCTATTAGAACACTATATTATTCAATAAGTTCGATAGGAAATGCGAGTTCGAAATGCAAGCCATGACAACCATCGAAAAGATTCACGAAAACGCATTCAGAAAACCAAGTCAAAACCAACGCAAGCGGCGTAAAAAACAGAGCAATGAGAGGTCTCTCCTGACTCAGCCGTGGAGTTAATCCTTGAGGCACAACCCGCTGAATATGGGACTTGGTTCCGAAGAAGCCATTCCATAACGGGAAATGGATCTTAATTCAACCGTTCCCGTTCGATCGATTCGATCGATCTCGACCTGTCGGTCCCGACCGAATTGATAGCGATAGTGTTCCTTTCTCGTGCACCCCGTAGACGGAGAACGGGACACGATGTAGGGACGGGGCACCACACCATAACCAACTAAGAAAAAGTTTTGTCCTCGAAACTTAAGAATAGAACCTACCTCTACGAAGACAATGAAGGAAAATTTTCCTTCATTTCGGACCCAAGCTCCCACATCGAATTCTCGACCGAATGGTTTCTCCAAAGGATACGGAGAAGAGGAATAGCACCATTGAGAACAAGTTTATCTTTGTGCTCCAAGATTTGCACAGGCTCTTCAACATATGATAAGTTCGCCTTCAGGTCCAGCCAACCCAAATCTACTACATCGTTCGGATCGTGCACGTACTTCCACAATTGTGAGACGTGGAAGACGTCGTGTACCTCCGATAATGTAGGCGACAAGAAGATTTGGTAAGCTACCGGGGTGACTCTCTTCAATATTTCGAACGGGCAAAAAAATATTAGGCTCAACTTCCCTTTCGCACCGAACCTGAAAACTCCACGCATGGGCATTACTTTCAGGAATACATGGTCGCCTTCCAAGAACTCGAAGGGGCGTCGGTGCATGTCGGCATATCTCTTCTGCCGGCTTTGTGCTATCTTCAATCTCTTCCGTATCAACTTGACCTTCTGCACAGTCTGCTCCACCAGTTCCGGGCCAAGTATCTGCCGTTCCCTGACTTTATCCCAGCAAATGGATAATCTGTACTTCTAGCCATACAAAGCTTCATACGGTACTATTTGGGTTCTGGATTGATAACTATTGTTGTATGCAAACTCGACCAATGGTAGATGAACGTCCCAACTTGACTTCAAGTCGATCGCACAGATTCATAACATGTCTTCGAGAATCTGGTTCACCCGCTCTGTTTGGCCGTCACTCTGAGGATGATAAGCTGAGCTAAACTTTAACTTGGTCCCCAACGCTGAATGAAGACTACCCCAGAAGCGTGCTACGAACCATGCATCCCGATCTGAGATGATAGATACTCGGACCCCGTGCAGCCGAACTATTTCATCAAGGTATATCTGAGCAAGGCGGTCGACGCTCCAAGTAACTTTAATGGCTATAAAGTGTGCTGACTTGGTTAGTCGATCGACGATGACCCAGACGACATCGTTTCCCCGCGGCGTCCTCGACAAACCAACAACAAAATCCATAGTGACATGATCCTACTTCCATTCTGGAATGGCAAGGTTCTGCATCTCCCCGCCCGGTCGCTGGTGCTCGGCTTTAACTTGCTGATAGGCCATATACTTCGATACAAAGAGCGCTACGTCCCTCTTCATGCCGTGCCACCAAAACATAGTACGAAGGTCCTTATACATCTTGGTGCTACCAGGATTTAAGGAATATTTTATATAATGCACCTCCGACATCATCTCCTTTCTAAGTTCTGCGTCATCCGAAATGCATAGCCGACCCTTCTCTCGCAACACTCCCGACTCGTCCTCTAGAAAGTTGGACGCTTTTTCTGTTGATATCAGCTTCCGCATCTTCTCCAGGTATGGGTAGTCCTTCTTAGCAGACTTGATTCTCTCCAATAGGCTCGGTTCCAGCTGCAGTTGTGCCATATTTACGTCTCTAAAATGAACTCGGAGTTCAATGCCCATTCCTTCCAAGTCATGCAGCAGTCGATCGTTGATGCATAACGAAGCTAAGTACTTCCGGCTCAGCGCATCTACTACAACATTTCCTTTGTCCGGCGTGTAGTCAATTGATAAGTCGTAGTCTTTGATCAGTTCGAGCCATCGCCTCTGCCGCAAATTTAATTCTTTCTGGGTGAAGAGATACGTGAGGCTTTTATGGTCCGTATAAATCCTGTACGCCATGCCATAGAGATAGTGATGCCACAGTTTCAACGCGAACACAATTGACGCAAGTTCTAGGTCATGAGTGGGGTAGTTCTTCTCGTGCGGCTTCAACTGCCAGAAAGTAAAAGATATCACCTTATCCCGCTGTATGAGGACACACCCCAAGCCCTGGCCAGATATATCACTAAAGATTTGAAATCCCTCAGTCCCTTCAGGAAGAGCAAGTATCGTGGCTGAAACGAGCCGTTGTTTGAGCTCTTGGAAGGAAGCTTTACATTCGTCTGACCACTCGAATGTGACTCCTTTCTGGGTGAGGCGAGTCAACGGTGATACAATCTTCACGAAGTCCTTTACGAAGTTTCTGTAGTATCCCGCCAAGCCTAGAAAGCTTCGAACTTCGCTAACTGATGCGGGCCGTTTCCAATCAGCAACTGCCTCAACTTTCTTCGGATCGACTGGGATGCCCACGGCGGAGCTGATGTGCCCGAGGAATGAGACGCTGTTCAGCCAGAATTTATACTTGCTCCTCTTCGCATACAATTGATTCTCTCGAAGGGTTTAGAGTACCGTCCACAGGTGTTCTGCATGTTGTGCTCTATCCTTTGAGTAGACGAGGATGTCGTCGATGAAGACGACTACGAATTTGTCAATGAACGGACAGAACACCCGATTCATTAGATCCATGAAGACGGCATGGGCATTTGTCAGACCGAACGGCATTACCAAGAACTCGTAGTGGCCGTAGCGAGTGCGGAAGGCAGACTTCGGCACGTCGTCTGGCTTGACTTTGAGTTGGTGGTAACCTGATCGCAGATCAACCTTCGAAAACACCGTTGCACCTTGGAGCCGGTCAAACAAGTCGTCGATGCAGGGCAGGGGGTATTTTTTCTGAACGGTGGCCTTATTCAATTCCCGATAGTCGGTGCAAAGTCGCATCGATCAATCCTTCTTTTTCATAAATAGCACGGGCGCACCCCACGGCGAGACACTCGTACGAATAAACCCTTTGTCGAGTAATTCCTTTAGTTGTTCCTTCAGTTCTTTCAATTTTGCAGGGGCCATTCTGTACGGAGCTTTTGAGATCGGCTGGATGTCAGGGAATGTGTCGATAATAAACTCTATTTCTCGATCAGACGACATGCTAGGTAGCTCATCCAGGAACATGTCTGGGAATTCTGCCACATTGTCGGTCTGACCCACATTTGCACCATCCTGTCTTATGTCACGAACGAACGCCAAGTAGCCTTCGCATCCGGAATGATACAGCTTCTGAGCAAAAATTGTCGAGATTACCATGCAGGTCGGCGATGCTTCACCACACGAATAGCAGAATTCAGGCCCTCCAGGTATGTGGAAGGTGACCTTCTTTCCTGTACAGTCGATGGTGGCATTGCAAGGACCGAGCCAATCCATACCCAGTATGACGTCGAAGTCCTTCATATCTAGAACTACCGTATCAAGACAGATCTTTTGACCCCCAAAACATATGCTTCCTCCCTCGTAGGCTAAATTTGTGAGTAGTGGCACGCCCGAAGACATACTTATGCTAAGATCGAGGTCTAACGATATTATAGAAAATTTGTGCTCGGCGACGAAGTCCGCCGATATAAAAGTATACGAAGCACCTGAATCAAATAACACATGACCAGGTACATTATTGAAATTCAATATGCCTGTTACAACAGTGTCGGAAGTGAACATCTCGTCTCGAGTCAGGGCAAAGACACGCCCTTAAGTACTAGGACGTCGGTCTTGGTTGTTGGGTTGAGTGGGCTGAGGAGGTCGGGGCACCTGTCCTCGGTTCTCTTGATGGTTTTGTTGTGGTGGTGCGTTGAGATTTTGTCTTCGAGCCATGCAATCTCGAAATTTGTGGCCCCTTTTTCCGTAAAAGAAACATCCCCCATCTAAGACAGTACAGTTCTTGTCAGTATGTCCGATATGGTTGCACTTGGTGCAGTGAGGAAATGAGTTCTGTCCTCCATAGCCTTCGTTGTTTGGACGCTTTGACGCGTGATTGTTGCCCCCGTATAGCTAGGACATTTGTGATTGGAATTGCGCACAAAGTCTGCAGCAACAGGAGGGTACTGGCTCTCAAGGCGGAGAGCATAATTTAGAGCATCGCTCGTAGTCTTGTACTCCGGAACCCCGACATACGCACCGATAGAGCATCGTAGACCCACTTCGAACCATTGCACATGACACTCCTCTGTAGAAAGAAACGTACCAGCAAATTTGGACAATTTGTTGAATTCTGCGGCATACTGTTCTACTGTCCGGTTCCCTTACCTCAACTGCATAAATTCATTCTTCTTCTCTTGGTGAACGTCGGAGGGAAGGTACTCGACTTCAATGGCTTTACGGAACATGGCCTAAGAGATCGGCGCTGAGTTGTTGTCGCATCAGATCGCCCGCTTGTGCACGGCCCACCAGTCGTGCGCGTTCAATCGTAGTTGAAGTTGTGCGCAGACGACTTGCTTTGATTCTTCAATGTCGAGGAGCTCGAAGTGATCTTCCAGCTCTTCTAACCAGTCGATTTCCATAGAGGGGCCTTCGGTAACGCTGATGGAAGTACGACACGCTTTCTTGAATTCTGACACTTCAAAGTTATATTTTTTCGGTGCCGTCGGTTGACGCTCGGGCTCCTCCGTATCGACTTCAATAGGTTGGACCGTCGGCACGGTGATAGTAGGTGCAGTCGCAAAATTTCTGTTGGCCATAATTGTCTGGACGATCTGCTGCAGAGTATCAAGTTGCTTTTGTTGCAGCTTAGCTTGTGCGTCGAAGCGAGCTTTGAACTGGGCCTGTCGTGCCTCTGTCTGTTGATGTCGGTTTTCGGACTATTTCTGCTGTGCCTCCATCATGCGCAGAATCCTTTCGATGGTATTGTTAGAAGCTCCAGCCCGCGAACTACTAGAGCCACTAGAAGTTCTCTGCTCTTGCTCGGCCGTAGGTTCCGGCACTTCTGCAATACGAAGGCAAATACATCAGTCTCAAATTATTACGAACTCGTTATATGGAACAACTTATCTCATCGATGCGAGGTCAAAGGTTTGAAACTCTAGACGCGAGGCAAAAGGATGTAAAGCCATGCTCTGATACCATTCTGTCACGCCCCGATTTCGTAGAATCGATAGTCATCCCCCGAGCGTGATGTCGTGCGAACCTAAGTTACGATCGCACAAGGCATAGTCATAAGGTTATCCGAAACACAACATCAAGTTAGAGTACGCAGAAAAAATTGATTGACACATATGAAATAAAAGTAAACTTTTCATTGATAATAAAACTTCATTTACATTAACTCCATTACAATCATTGCCGTGCGGGCTACAACATGACTCGATTACAAAACGAACGCTGATGAGATAGTCATTCCATACATTACATCCCTTTTTACAAGCAAAACATAACACTTTTCACCTGCTATTGAGGGAAACCGAGTCGTCATTTCTTTCTTTTGTACTGAGTGCGGAGTCTTCAAAAGGATTCAGAAACAAGCCTTCAACACACGGGTGAGGCTTCAAAAGTGTTCACGTCGCCTTGAGATTTAAGTGGCACGCCTTCGTGGTTCAAGGTACCTGCATGGAGAGCGAGGATCAGTACATTACACTTTGTATTGGTGCATGGCTATTTAAGTTCCAAGCTCTCATTTGGTTGAAGAGTTTATACGACTTAGTTTATGAATGTTTTTAACCATCCTAATGAATTTCAAACAAGCATATGACAAGCATAATGTGAAATACGTTGAAACTTACTCACGACGGACCGCGCCGCACCTTATGAGACATACAATGTTTTTCCCTGTCAATTGTTATTATTTTCATACCAAGTTCAATATTACGTGTGATTGGTCACTGACACCACAAGCCATCCTGGACTTATAGCTTTGTTAGTCGGGGCCCTTTAAACGCAAGTAGCGAGCCCCGCTGAAAGTCCCCGCCTAACCCGTGCTATCATCCGGCACAGCTATACCGTGTTTCCTCCTAGGCTGAGTCAGTCCCGTTGCCCCAGGTTATCGCTCGAGGAAACTCTCTCCTTGTCGACAAATTGTCCAATGATCGAGTTATACTTATTTAGTTTACTCAGGTAGAATCTACACTTTATTTGAGTCATTCTTTTGTTAATGTATTTCTACAGTTTACAGAGTGCCCATGCCTTTGCATTTATCATATCTTTCGCAACGCTACTATCGATTGAACTAAGAAGGGGTCGAGAAGAGAAAGGTCAGCCACTCACATTGAGTTTTTCTTGGGCGAGAGACTTGTTGGCCGCGCTAGACGTCGTCTACGCGATTACCTAAAATCGCACAAGCAACCGATTAGAATACTGTATTATTCAAGAAGTTCGATAGGAAATGCGAGTTTGAAATGCAAGCTATGAAAACCATCGAAAACATTCACGAAAATGCATTCAAAAAACCAAGTCAAAACCAACACAAGCGGCGTGAAAAAACAGAGCAACGGGAGGTCTCTTCCGACTCAGCCGCAGAGTCAATCCTTAAGACGCAACCCGTTAAATATGGGACGTGGTTCCGAAGAATCCCTTCTATAACTGGGAATGGATCTTAATTCAACCGTTCCTGTTCGATCGATTCGATCGATCCCGACCTATCGGTCCCGACCGAATTGATAGCGACAGTGTTCCTTTCTCGTGCACCCCGTAGATGGAGAATGGGGCACGATGTAGGGATAGGGCACTACAGAAGAAAGTACTTCGAGCGGCCCGAGCATCTCAAGGGCGGGACCCTCAAATGCCCCTATGGAACCCATGGAACTGATGATACGCATGCTGGAAGCACAACAACGTCAGGCCGAGGCCAATCAGTGCCTGAACGAACATCATCGACAGCACGTTGAAGACCAGCAGAGACAAGTTGAGGCACGGTAGACTCAGTTTAAGGCCCGATTCGATGCGCAATTCAAGTTGCATCAGAAACAGCTTGATATCTTCAGCAAATTGTCCAGACAGTTGTGGCCAACGATAACTCTGCAACGACTCATGCCATAACTAAGCCTGTGGCCCGACCGATCGAAATCAAGCCAGAGGTACCCGAGCAATGACCTACAACACCAAGAAGCCCCAACTTTGTGGTGTTAAAATTTACTAAAAATTACCGTACATCCTTCTGCGGTACTGAAGATCCTTCTCTGGCGATCGATTGGTTGGAGTAGTTGGAAGATCATTTCCAGCTTCTAGACATGGATGAGTCCAAAAAAGTTGCATGTGGTCAGCTTCTACTCCGATTGAACGCGGACGACTGGTGGGCCAGCGATCCGGTGGGACGACGAGACAACAGCAATCCATTGGGCCACCTTCCGACAAGCGTTCGAAATTGAGTACCTCCCTGTCACCTTTCAACAAGAAAATGAGAATGAATTTAGGCAGCTGAAGCAAGGGAATATGACGGTATGGCAGTACGCAGCAGAATTCAATAAACTGGCCAAATTTGCTGGATCATTCTTGCCTACAATGAAGAGTCACGCTCAGCGGTTCAAAGTGGGTCTGTGGCCCTCTATCTCTGCTCATTGTGTCAATATGAGTATACAAAGTCAAATGTACACAGTTTATACATGTCTAATCATTTGTTCCTTTTTTGCCAGAAGCAATTATTTCTTCTCACTACCATTATTATTTATTTTTTGTTCTTAGAGTGGTTCGCTCCTGCAACGACAGAACTTAAAGGTGCAATTTATTCTCTTGGAGGATATAATGGAAATACATAACTAAGGTTAAAAATCTCTCTCTCTTTGTATGTTCACTATCTAGTATGTATTGCAAATTATAAGCACTTTTCTTCTATCTAGTGGCTTGTACTTTAGGTGTCATACACACTAGAAACTTGGCTTTGGCTCTTGTTCTCTCTACTACTGCTTGTTATTGTAGCTAATTCAAACTAGCTCTTGTTAGCATCATTTAGCTAAGGTTATTGTTTGTACATTTTGAATACTTTGTTATTGTACCTTTTTATCTCATTTTAAATATCATTCCTTTATTAACCTTCCATTCTTGTGCAGATATGCATATGAGGTTATGATGGTGAGAAGATACTTTCATGTGGTAAAATATATGATCCTCGGTTGAATGCTTGGGTGATGTAGGAACTGTTGAAGTTTATGAGAGGAACTTGCTTACTAATGTAATATATTTTAATAGGCAAAATTGTGTAAGATCTAGTTGAATGGAATAATATTGATCCTTATGTTGTTTGTATTTTTGATATGATCTAAGTTTTGTTTATGTTCATGTGCATGAAGAAAATGAATTTGATTCCTAGGCTTAATAGAGCCATATTTTTTTAATAATTTTTTTCTATTCCTAACGGTTATAATCGTTAATAAAAAAATTCTTCCTAACGGTAAAAACTGTTAGGAAATTTTTTGTTCCTAACGGTAAAAAACTATGAGAAAATTTCTTTTTCCAACATTTTTTACTATTGGTAAATCTATTTTACTAACGAGTTTTTACCATTAGGAAAGTTGTTTTCCTAACAGTTATTGTCACGACCCGCTCCCGAATAATCGGACACGAGTCGGACACGCCCAGCCTTTGTTGTAGACACAACAAAGTAAGCTGTACCAATCTAGGGAAACTAACCAGATAATCATGAACATGAATGAATCACAGCATCTATATAAATGTGTCCCAACCAGAGTAAAGTATAATATCTGAATTATTACAATTCCACTATAAAAAGTCTGCTAGTCTCAAAACATGGAAGATAAATGGAAACTAAAAGTAGTACTAGGCTTCTGCAGCCTCTAGGTCAGAAGCAGCTCCAGCTGGCTCAGCAGGGAAGGCTATATCCTGTCCATAGTATGTGTCACACAAGGCCTCCATCTCACCTATCATAACATATCCAGTCAGGAGCGGAGCAAAGTACAGTTCTAGGTAATGAACAATAACATCATGATATGAAAAGTAAATGCTGGAAGAACAGGATAAGAACAAGTATGTAAAGAACATGAAGATCATGAACTACTGCTATAAAGATACATGAAAGATCATGACAATATAAGATGCAGTAAAGATCACGACTATGACTAATATCAAGATCAGGATCAAGGGAAACTAATGTAAGAACAAAATCCTGAACATGTGTGTTATATGTTTGAAATACTACTTAGATATGTGACCGGCTATGGGTAAGATCATGAAAGAACATGAAAGGATCCTGAAAGATCATGTAATGGTACGGCTTAGGACCCGCGTGCACTGTGCGAGGCCTAAGCTAAAGATCATGAATAAGTATCCGGGTTTGGTCACATATCTAGAGTATTTCCCCACCCCAAGATTCAAGTAAGAACATGAAATAACAAGCCAGAAGATCATGAACGTGTCGCAGTGTGTCAGCAATAAAGAACAAGGAAGATGCACTGAACAAAACCATAGAATGTACTTGCCTTGCTCCAGGAAAGTACGGAAATGAAGCTGATCTGTGTATCCACCTGATTAATGGATACAAGTTGGTTAATCTCTAGACAATATCAACTAACCCTCTATTATCACCAAAAACTAACCATGAATCATTTATAATTGTATGCTAGTCATACAGATTTCATAACTAGAGGTAGAACATTTGATTTATTTAACTCAATATTTAATATGCACATACTTGTTTATTACTACTAATTCATTCTAAAGGTTGTTTACACTAACAAGATTAGCAACCTTATTTAAATAATTCAATTGTTAATATCCCAAAATCCATTGACAAATACAACTAGTAATCCAGCAGGCCCAATTTATTAACACTTCCATTAGTTCACCTCACTAAGCCAATTGGCTTAGTCCCAACCTCAACAAAAGAAAACTGAACAAAGCAGCAACTATGATATAATTGAGAACAAGCTAATTAGCCCAAAGTAATAAAGCCCAACTAATAAAGCCCAAACTAACTTGACACAGAAGGAAAACCCAACAGTCACATATTGAACCCAATATTATTCCTGCAACTTTCTTAATGAAAGACAATATGTCAAGAATCAACATAACAACCCAACACTCTGAGAGAGTCGTTGCCAAAAACCCTTTCCGTCAAATGCAAACATTTTACAAAACAGAAATTCAACTTCTGAATCCAGGCTAGACGCAAATTGTTCCAACCCATCATTCAAGAAAATACTTACATCTAAACTCATGAAACCAAATTACGTAAAAGGATATACACAAAACTAATCTCAATAAAAATAGATTTTCAACTCAATAATTATATATAACTCAGTATTCATAGCTAAATCTAACAGTACAAGGAATTGAGAGGTTCTGTTGAGTCCCGCTAATATCCATGTCCAACCACAGTCCACACCCCTGCAACCTTCTAGTCCAATGGATCTCCTAAGACACAGACAGAACTAGCCCTGGATACGAACCAGCCTTCAGACACACGAACACTGTTACAGTCCGACACGAGCCACACCACTGACACACCATACTGAATATACATTCAAAAACACAAAATTAAAATAAGACTCCCGCCTTCCTTGCTAATCCCAGCCCTGACACGTACATACGTCTCGAACACGATCTGCATCTGGACTCGAACAGAAAAATGCACTACAGTCGGACACGAGCAAGCTGGACACGAACAAGATACACATATGTCACACACAGGCCTGCACTCCACGCCCGACCCCACAACTAGAATCGGAACATGCAAAACTTCGACATTAGAGAAATAGAATGTTACCTGGGTGTTCCGATTCGATCAGGAGCGAAGTCCCAACCCCACAGTGTCAGACACGATCCCGCCGTATCCAATTGGTGATCTCGAGTCCTGTTCTGGCATTGTGTCGAGCAGTTCCAGAGCAAAGAAAACAAGGAAAGAAACTCAGATCCAACGCAGTAAATTCTACTGAAGAAGCTATAATCGTAATTGATCGATCGATCCATCGATCCAAACCCGATCACTTCCTAGAACAGAGAATCAAAAGTACTCACCACCTCGCCGTCGTCGATTCGCCGCGCGTTCGTCGAAGGAAAATCTCCAGTCACAAGCTGCGCCGCCGAAGTGTGGAGGTGGCTCATGGTGAAGGTCATCGGAAAGGACTATACGCCGCCGGGGAGTAGTTGCGAACAGTCGATCCGCTCGACGGGGAAAACGGAGCGCCATCGGAGAAGTCGCCGTCGTTGATGGTGGAGACGACCGCTGATCTGACCCATCGCCGCCTGAGTTGACTCGTCGTCGCATGATCTGACCCGTCGCCGCCTGATCGGGCTCGCAGCTAGCTTCTCATCGCCGGAAAGATGACCTCATCGGAGAGGTCGTCGTCGCAACGCCGTAGTGGGAGGAACCCGCTGCCGTGGTCGAAGTCATCACCGTGGCCGCCGTCGCCATGAAGGAGTGGTCGCCGCCGATCTAGGGTCGCCATGAAATCGCCATCGCTCCGTCCATTGGGGAAGATGACTCGAGAAAATCCTCTCGGAAATGAAAAAAAGTAAACTGGAGAGAATGAAGTTTCTCTCTCCAGCAATTGTTTTTAAAGAAAACATAGGTACTTTTACAGAAACCCCCTCTTAGCTCATCAATCCTTCCTATGCCCCTCCGCCCAGAAAATCTTACAGAAAAACCCTTGCCCTTTTCATTAATTTGAGAAATGGAAAAAAAATCAGTTAAGAAATCACATGGGGTCCAAAGTTGTTACAACAACTTTTCAAATTTGAAAAGTAACCCAAAATAAATTTCCTCCAAAAATATATCATCCAAAATTTATTATTTAAAACCATTTATTATTTAAAGCTAATAATAACAAGCATATAATTTAGAAGTCTAATTATTTATTTTAAAACCGGGAAGTGGAGTTACAAATCTCCCTCCCTTAAAAAATTTCGTCCTCGAAATTCAAAAGGCCAAAAATAATTCTCAGCAATTCACAAAAGATCCAGACACCAATTATTTATTGAAAATAGAATTCCACAAAATAGAGTACAATCAAATCAATCAAACAGAGTGGGATAGCGCCCTCGCATCTCGTGTCTCTACATGACGCGAACAAGAGGAATAGTCTGGTTCCGCAAGCGCTTCTCCCTCCAATCAAGGATCTCCACCGGCTGCTCCTCATAGGTCAAGCTCGGCCCACCTCTAACTCTGAATAGTCCACCACATGGCTCGGATCCGGAATGTAGCATCGAAGCTGGGACACGTGAAAAATGTTGCGCACTCCCTCCAAGCTAGCTGGAAGCGCTAGACGATAAGCCACCTCGCCAATCCGCGTCGTCACGTCGAAGGGTCCGATGAATCTCGGACTGAGCTTCCCGCCTCTGTCCAAACGAATGATGCCTCTGGTCGGCGAGATTCTTCAGGAACACTGCTTCTAACTACGAACTCCGGTGATCATCTGATGTTGTCCGCCTAGTGCTTATGTCGATCCATGACGCTCTGAGCCTTGAGTCCAAGTACACACAAGAAGTTTGGGATATCACGCTTTGACAAAGATCGAGGATCAAATAGTCACGAAGTGGAAGGAATTTCAATTACAACTTAGAGGAGTAAAATCATGAAGACACAAACTATTAACTACGATCAAAATTGATAGTTTAACACAAGTGGACCAGGACAAGATAGGAAAACATGGTCAAATAGACATGATTTAAGATTGAAATTTAGACAAAACACAACGAAATACGGAATCAAAATCTGGCAATGTATAATTTGAGGAAATCAATGATCTAACGATAAAATACTAGAAGGTAATTAGCAAGGGTTGATTTGAGGAACGTACTAAATAATCAGGAGATACAATATCAAATCAGGGTGAACATGCAAGGATTTGTGATTCTCGAAAACCAATAATCATATGAAAAGGAAATATAGTCTCCAGAATATCCAAGAACATGTTGGTATCTGAAATCACTTGCTTAGAATCCCTACCCCGCCAGTATGTATCTGACTGCAGTGGACTTCGGCTCCGTGACTCAAATAACAATATGTCTCCAAATACTCTATCAACCTTATCCATTTTCCGACAATTATTGACGAAACAACCCAAGAGATCAAGATATGAAGAATATGACAAGTCTCGACAATACTCGAAAACCTATGGGTGTCTGAAATTACTTCAACTTAAAGTTCCTGCCTCGCCAGTGCGCTACTGGCTGCAGTGAACCCTCAGTCTCCATAATCCAGCTGATGGCTGCAGCGCGCAACTGTCATGCCATAGTAGGTCATCGAATAGCCTCTCGACTTATCCCTAGGAATTTCAAAAGAGTTTCAAGAAATTCGAATTGAGTTTCAATAGTCCAAGTCACGAAAATGGTGAGGTTACCTGTCTGTTAGAATACAAGGGTTATTAGGTACTATGAAGTAACACGGAATCCAATCGAAGAGTAGTGAGTACAAAAGGGCAACCAAGGAGATTTAAAATTCAGACAGGGAGCGAAGTTTCAACTTATAACGGATTTCAACTGATATCTGGAATGGTAACAAGATTCCATATATGGAACATTATCCCGAAGGAATAACAAAGTCTCGAAGGAGGAACTGAAGCAAGATGTCAAATAGGAAACAAGTTTCAAAATAAGCATAAAATTCCATACTGGAAACAAGTTTTAATAAAATCTCGAATAACAATGAAATCTTGAGCAAAACTTGAATTGAAAGGAATTTTCCAATAAGGTACATAGTGAAAGAAAAATAGAAAACAAGTATCAACAAAGTCGTGAATAAGGAAATAAAATCTTAAATAGAAAATCTTGACGAGGAAACAAGATATTGAATAGGGGACAAGGGTTCATCGAGTCACGAGTAGGAACTGAAATTCAAAGTCTGGTAAATCTTGAATGGGAGACAAATTACGAACAAAACAAAGTCTCGAAATAGGGAACAAGATCTTACAATCTTCGAATGGGATCAAGTTACAAGTAGAAAAAGAATCAATGGGTGAATAAAACAAATATCCAGGAAACAAGCGATATCTCGAATAGGGGACAAGATCGAAGCAAAGTTGTGAATTTCAAATAGAAAACAAGCCACGTAAGAAACACAATCTCACATAGGGAACAGGTCGAATCCGAAGTTTCAAATGATGTCTTGAATGGTGAATAGAAACAAGTATTGAATAAAAATCAAATTCCAACAAGCCCCAAATAGAAAACTGAACTTCGGAAAGAAACAAAATTTACAAATTGTGACTAGTCCTAAATAGGAAACAAAATTCCTGAGTAGAATCTCGAAAAGAGCAAAGTTACGAAGAATGGATGGAGGAGTATCAATCAACGAATAGGAAACAATATCTCGAATTAAGTTTCGAATACCAACCAAGATTCCAAAATGGAAACAAGAAGTTTCAAGAAATGATCAATGTGTTAGGAGAAATTTAAGGAAGACTGGATTACTAATCAAGATACATGGTTTTCCCAACCATGCAAAAGAAATCTTCTGTCGTCAGTCCATCTTCAGTGTTTCTCTGAGACTGGAATCACTTCAATTTCTTTAGCTGTCCTATCGTAGGCCGGTCCTTGCGGTAGTATTCCATGTGTTTGCTGATTCTGAGAAGGCGGGTCCCCCTTGTCGTAGTCCTGGTGCTTCTTGCGTTCGTCCTTGGAAAGCGTGATCAATGGCCTCCGTCTTTTGCGGCACTCTTCATAGTGGCATCCTGAGAGGTGGCAGAAATTGTAAATGATCATCGGCTGGATCTGAATCTGGATCTCCCGCTGGGCTGAAGTGCAGGGCCCTGGCAGGAATATATGGCTGCTGGCGTGCTGGCTGCTGAGATCTGCTCTTGATGATACGACTGGTGGTGTGACCGAGAAACGCTGACTGAATGTTGTGATGCTTTGCGGGTCCAGGGTAGTTGTTGTCTTTGTCAAAATCTTCATGTTCCTTCTGAGCTTCAACTTCCTGTTGTGTCCTAATGTCTGTGCTACATTCTGGATCTCCTGGCAGGTAGCTCTAATCTTCAGAGAAGTCGGGTCCTCAGAAACTTGGGTGATCTTCAGTGGTAACTCCAGGTTCTCGATCTGCTCCTTGGTGTAAGATATGCGCTCGGTGTCGGAAAAATCCAAGTGTCTGAGAGTCTGGAAATCAGAAGTCCTTCCTGGCTCGGAGAGTGTATCCACAAGTCTGACTTGGAAAGGGTGGCTTGCTTCCTCTGGTTGTCAAGGGACTCTTCAGGCGTCTCTGTCAACTACGTACTACCCATGGGGATAGTAGAGTGATAGAACGTAGTGGAAGCTCAGAACCATCAAGTGCAGGTGAATTGACAGTTCTGGTGTCGCATGCTCTTGAACTATCTGCAAAACAGAAAACTGTTAAAATAACCTAGACCTACATACAACAAGTGTTTATAGAATATCAAAATACCTGATACACCTGATATACGTGATATACCCTTATTTCCCGATTTTCCTATGCTGTGATCAAGTTTCCCTAGTGTAATCAAGTCCCCCAATAGTACGCTAAGTCCTAGGTACTATTAGGATAGACCTGCATGGGCCACCACTAAAAACATGTCACGACCCGCTCCCGAATAATCGGACACGAGTCGGACACGCCCAGCCTTTGTTGTAGACACAACAAAGTAAGCTGTACCAATCTAGGGAAACTAACCAGATAATCATGAACATGAATGAATCACAGCATCTATATAAATGTGTCCCAACCAGAGTAAAGTATAATATCTGAATTATTACAATTCCACTATAAAAAGTCTGCTAGTCTCAAAACATGGAAGATAAATGGAAACTAAAAGTAGTACTAGGCTTCTGCAGCCTCTAGGTCAGAAGCAGCTCCAGCTGGCTCAGCAGGGAAGGCTATATCCTGTCCATAGTATGTGTCACACAAGGCCTCCATCTCACCTATCATAACATATCCAGTCAGGAGCGGAGCAAAGTACAGTTCTAGGTAATGAACAATAACATCATGATATGAAAAGTAAATGCTGGAAGAACAGGATAAGAACAAGTATGTAAAGAACATGAAGATCATGAACTACTGCTATAAAGATACATGAAAGATCATGACAATATAAGATGCAGTAAAGATCACGACTATGACTAATATCAAGATCAGGATCAAAGGAAACTAATGTAAGAACAAAATCCTGAACATGTGTGTTATATGTTTGAAATACTACTTAGATATGTGACCGGCTATGGGTAAGATCATGAAAGAACATGAAAGGATCCTGAAAGATCATGTAATAGTACGGCTTAGGACCCGCGTGCACTGTACGAGGCCTAAGCTAAAGATCATGAATAAGTATCCGGGTTTGGTCACATATCTAGAGTATTTCCCCACCCCAAGATTCAAGTAAGAACATGAAATAACAAGCCAGAAGATCATGAACGTGTCGCAGTGTGTCAGCAATAAAGAACAAGGAAGATGCACTGAACAAAACCATAGAATGTACTTGCCTTGCTCCAGGAAAGTACGGAAATGAAGCTGATCTGTGTATCCACCTGATTAATGGATACAAGTTGGTTAATCTCTAGACAATATCAACTAACCCTCTATTATCACCAAAAACTAACCATGAATCATTTATAATTGTATGCTAGTCATACAGATTTCATAACTAGAGGTAGAACATTTGATTTATTTAACTCAATATTTAATATGCACATACTTGTTTATTACTACTAATTCATTCTAAAGGTTGTTTACACTAACAAGATTAGCAACCTTATTTAAATAATTCAATTGTTAATATCCCAAAATCCATTGACAAATACAACTAGTAATCCAGCAGGCCCAATTTATTAACACTTCCATTAGTTCACCTCACTAAGCCAATTGGCTTAGTCCCAACCTCAACAAAAGAAAACTGAACAAAGCAGCAACTATGATATAATTGAGAACAAGCTAATTAGCCCAAAGTAATAAAGCCCAACTAATAAAGCCCAAACTAACTTGACACAGAAGGAAAACCCAACAGTCACATATTGAACCCAATATCATTCCTGCAACTTTCTTAATGAAAGACAATATGTCAAGAATCAACATAACAACCCAACACTCTGAGAGAGTCGTTGCCAAAAACCCTTTCCGTCAAATGCAAACATTTTACAAAACAGAAATTCAACTTCTGAATCCAGGCTAGACGCAAATTGTTCCAACCCATCATTCAAGAAAATACTTACATCTAAACTCATGAAACCAAATTACGTAAAAGGATATACACAAAACTAATCTCAATAAAAATAGATTTTCAACTCAATAATTATATATAACTCAGTATTCATAGCTAAATCTAACAGTATGAGTCCCGCTAATATCCATGTCCAACCACAGTCCACACCCCTGCAACCTTCTAGTCCAATAGATCTCCTAAGACACAGACAGAACTAGCCCTGGATACGAACCAGCCTTCAGACACACGAACACTGTTACAGTCCGACACGAGCCACACCACTGACACACCATACTGAATATACATTCAAAAACACAAAATTAAAATAAGACTCCCGCCTTCCTTGCTAATCCCAGCCCTGACACGTACATACGTCTCGAACACGATCTGCATCTGGACTCGAACAGAAAAACGCACTACAGTCGGACACGAGCAAGCTGGACACGAACAAGATATACATATGTCACACACAGGCCTGCACTCCACGCCCGACCCCACAACTAGAATCGGAACATGCAAAACTTCGACATTAGAGAAATAGAATGTTACCTGGGTGTTCCGATTCGATCTGGAGCGAAGTCCCAACCCCACAGTGTCAGACACGATCCCGCCGTATCCAATTGGTGATCTCGAGTCCTGTTCTGGCATTGTGTCGAACAGTTCCAGAGCAAAGAAAACAAGGAAAGAAACTCAGATCCAACGCAGTAAATTCTACTGAAGAAGCTATAATCGTAATTGATCGATCGATCCATCGATCCAAACCCGATCACTTCCTAGAACAGAGAATCAAAAGTACTCACCACCTCGCCGTCGTCGATTCGCCGCGCGTTCGTCGAAGGAAAATCTCCAGTCACAAGCTGCGCCGCCGAAGTGTGGAGGTGGCTCATGGTGAAGGTCATCGGAAAGGACTATACGCCGCCGGGGAGTAGTTGCGAACAGTCGATCCGCTCGACGGGGAAAACGGAGCGCCATCGGAGAAGTCGCCGTCGTTGATGGTGGAGACGACCGCTGATCTGACCCGTCGCCGCCTGAGTTGACTCGTCGTCGCATGATCTGACCCATCGCCGCCTGATCGGGCTCGCAGCTAGCTTCTCATCGCCGGAAAGATGACCTCATCGGAGAGGTCGTCGTCGCAACGCCGTAGTGGGAGGAACCCGCTGCCGTGGTCGAAGTCATCACCGTGGCCGCCGTCGCCATGAAGGAGTGGTCGCCGCCGATCTAGGGTCGCCATGAAATCGCCATCGCTCCGTCCATCGGGGAAGATGACTCGAGAAAATCCTCTCGGAAATGAAAAAAAGTAAACTGGAGAGAATGAAGTTTCTCTCTCCAGCAATTGTTTTTAAAGAAAACATAGGTACTTTTACAGAAAACCCCCTCTTAGCTCATCAATCCTTCCTATGCCCCTCCGCCCAGAAAATCTTACAGAAAAACCCTTGCCCTTTTCATTAATTTGAGAAATGGAAAAAAAATCAGTTAAGAAATCACATGGGGTCCAAAGTTGTTACAACAACTTTTCAAATTTGAAAAGTAACCCAAAATAAATTTCCTCCAAAAATATATCATCCAAAATTTATTATTTAAAACCATTTATTATTTAAAGCTAATAATAACAAGCGTATAATTTAGAAGTCTAATTATTTATTTTAAAACTGGGAAGTGGAGTTACAGTTATAACAGTTAGGAAAATTACCAAAGCCATACTAGCAACGGTAGAAAACCATTAGTAATGATTTTCCTAACACTTATAGTCGTTAGGAAATAACTATTTTGGTATAGTGGCTGTTGCCGGCACTATGCATACATACAATCATAAGTGCCCAAGCCATGCAGGAGGAAACAATACAACCAAGCATCCGAACAACGGGTACCAAGGCGGATAACAAGGGCGGAACACGGGACCTCGCTGTAACAGATGTCGCTGATTCGGACACATAGCCGTCGATTGCAAAATTGTTGAAGGACGATGCTGGAACTGTGGTAAAAGGGGATACTTCAGTTCAAACTGCCCGACCAAGAGACCGAATCCAACGACGCCTCAACAGCAGCAACATCGTCCAAGAAACCAGGGACCAGCGCCTCGAGCCCAACAACCCGTACCGCAAAATGGTCAGGATCATCGCTCTAATGCCCAGGGCCACGTCTATGCCATGACTCGAGATGAGGCATTCGCCTCTGATTTAGTCATGATAGGTATACTGCTTTTCAATAATAAACCTGCTCATGTACTATTTGATTCAGGCGGTATGCCTAGTTTTATAGCAGCGGATTTCATTGATGAACACAAATTCTCTATGGCACCGTTAGGTATTAACCTTAGCGTTAGCAGCCCGTTGGGCCAACAAATTCCTGTAAACCCTATCTGTAGTGACGGCTGCATATGTATTGGTAGGAGGAAATTGAATTTAGATGTGTTAGTTCTGGGCCTTGAGGACTACGACATCATTCTGGAGATGGATTGGCTCGACGCTTGCTTAGCCACCATTAAATATATAGGAAAGAAGGTCACCTTCCGTATACTGGGGGATCCTGAATTCTGCTACTCATATGGTGAAGCGTCGGTAGCCTGTATGGTGATCTCAACAATTTCTGCTCGACAAATGCTACATTCTGGATGCGAAGGCTACTTGGCGTCCGCTCGAGACACGCGACAGGATGGTGCAAACACGGATCAAACCGACGTTGTGGTAGAATTTCCAAACGTGTTCCCGGATGAGCTACCCTACATGCCACCTGATCGAGAAATTGAGTTCACTATCGATACCGTCCCCAACACCCGACCAATTTCCAAGGCCCCATACAGAATGGCCCCTGCAGAATTAAAAGAACTTAAAGTACAACTAAAGGAATTGCTCGACAAAGGGTTCATTCATCCTAGCATCTCGCCATGGGGTGCACCTGTGCTGTTCGTCAAAAAAAAAGACGGGTCGATGTGGCTCTGCATCGACTACCAGAAATTGAACAAAGCCCCCATCCCGAACAAATACCCCTGCCCCGTATCGATGATTTGTTTGATCAGCTCCAAGGTGCCACGATATTTTTGAAGATTGATCTTTGATCAGGTTATCACCAGCTCAAGGTCAAGCCAGAGGACGTACCGAAGTATGCCTTCTACACTCGTTACAGCCACTACGAGTTCTTGGTAATGCCATTCGACCTGAAAAATGCTCCTGCCACCTTCATGGATCTAATGAATCGGGTGTTCCTTCCGTTCCTCGATAAATTTGTAGTAGTCCTCATAGACGATATCCTTGTCTATTCGAAGGATCAAGCACAACACTCAGAACATTTGAGGATCGTACTCCAGACCCTTCGAGATAATCAATTGTTTGCAAAAATGAGCAAATGTGAGTTCTTGCTGAACAACATATCTTTTCTTTGGCACATCATCTCCGCTGAAGGTATTTCAGTTGATCCGAAGAAAGTTGAGGCAGTTGTTGATTGGAAACGGCCTGCGTCTGTCAGTGAAATTTGAAGCTTCCTCGGTTTGGCAAATTACTATAGACGCTTCGTGATGGACTTCGCGAAGATTGTATCGCCCTTGACTCGCCTCACCCAAAAGGGAGTCTCGTCCGTATGGTCAGACGACTGTGAAGCTTCATTCCAGGAGCTAAAACAATGGCTCATTTTGGCCCCGATACTCGCTCTTCCTGATGGGACCGAGGGATTTCAAATATTCAGTGCTCATGTAGCAGGACAAGGTGATATCTTTTGCTTCAAGATAGCTAAAGCCGCATAAGAAGAACTATCCCACTCATGACCTAGAACTAGCGGCAATTGTATTCGTATTGAAGCTGTAGGGTCACTATCTATATGGCATGGCGTGCAGGATTTAAATAGACCATAAGAGCCTCAAGTATCTCTTCACATAGAAAGAACTGAATTTGTGGCAGAGGCGATGGCTGGAACTGATTAAAGACTATGACTTGTCGATCGACTATACGCCAGACAAGGGAAATATTGTGGCAGATGCACTGAGTCGGAAGTACATAGCTTCACTATCCATCAACAGTCGACTGCCGCGTGACTTGGAAGGAATGGGCATAGAACTCCGAGTTTGATTTATGGGCGCACAGCTAGTGCAGCTGCGGCTAGAACCGAGCATATTGGAAAAGATCAAATCTACTCAGAAAGATGATCCATACCTGGAGAAGATGTGGAAGCTGATATCAACATGCAAGGCATCTGACTTTGCAGAGGACGAGTCGGGAACGTTGCGAGTGAAGGACGGGCTATGTGTCCCGGATAATCCAGAACTCAGAAAGGAGATAATATCGAAAGCACATTATGTAAAATATTTCTTGTATCCTGGCAGCACCAAGATGTATAAGGACCTCCGTATTGCCTTTTGGTGGCACGACATGAAGAGAGATATGGCACTCTTCGAGTCACAATGTATGGCCTATCCGCAGGTTAAAGCTGAGCACCAGCGACCGGGCAGAGAGATGTAGAACCTTGCCATTCCAGAATAAAAATGGAATCATATCACCATGGACTTTATTGTTATTCTTTCGAAGACGTTGCGAGAGAACAATGCCGTCTGGGTCATCGTCAATCGATTAACCAAGTCAGCACACTTCATTGCCATTAAAGTAACTTGGAACGTCGATAGCCTTGCTTAGATCTATCTTGATGAAATAGTTCAGCTGTACGGGATTCCAGTATCCATTATCTCAGATCAGGATGGACGATTCGTGTCACACTTCTGGTGTAGTCTTTAGTCAGCAATGGGGACCAAATTGAAGTTTAGCTCAGCATATCATCCTCAGATCGATGGCCAAACAGAGCGGGTGAATCAAATTCTCGAAGACATGTTACGCCTCTGTGCAATCGACTTGAAGTCAAGCTGGGACGTTCATCTACCGTTGGCCGAATTTGCATATAACAATAGCTATCAGTCCAGCATCCAAATGACGCCGTATGAAGCTTTGTACGGCCGGAAGTGCAGATCGCCTATTTGCTGGGATGAAGTCGGGGAACGGCAGATACTCGGACCAGAACTGGTGGAGCAGACTGTATAAAAAGTTAAGTTGATATGGAAGAGATTAAAGGAAACACAAAGTCGGTAGAAGAGCTATGCCGACACTCACCGACGACCCCTTGAATTCTTGGAGGGTGATCACGTGTTTCTGAAAGTCACACCTATGCGTGGAGTCACAAGTTTGGAGCTATAGAAAAGTTGAGTCCATGATTTGTCAGTCATTTCGAGATATTGAAGCGAGTCACCCCAGTAGCTTACTAAATCACCTTGCCACCTGCACTGTCAGATGTGCATGATATCTTCTACGTCTCTCAGCTGCGAAAGTATGTGCACGATCCAACCCATGTGGTGGACTTTGGTCAGCTGAATCTGCAAGCAGACTTATCATATATAGAAGAGCCTATGCAAATCTTGAAACGCAAGGATAAACTGCTTCGAAACTGTGCTATCCCTCTCGTCCACGTGCTCTGGGAAAATCACTCGGTCGAAGAGTCGACCTGGGAACTGGATTCGAAGATGGGGGAAAAGTTCCCTTCTCTATTTTTCCTAGAGGTAGGTTCTTTTCTTAAGTTTCAAGGAAAATTTTTTTTTTAGTTGATTATGAAGTAGTGCCTCGTCCCTAAATTGTGCACAGTTCTCCATCCACGGGGTGTGCGAGAAAGGAACACTTTCGCAATCGATTCGGTCAAGACCGATAGGTCGGGATCGATCGAATCGGTCGAACGAGAACGATTTAATTGAGATCCTTTTCTCATTAAGAAAGGCTTCTCCGGAATCAAGTCCCATATTCAGCGGGTTGTGCCTCGAGGATAGACTCGGCGGCTGATTCGGGAGAGACCTCTCGTTGCTCTATTTTTCACGCCGCACTTGCGTTGGTTTTGGCTTTGGTTTTCTGAATGCATTTTTACGAATATTTTCGTGAATGTTTTCCGGGCTTGCGTTTCAAACTCGCATTTACATATCGAACTCCTTGAATAATACAATGTTGTAATCAGTTGTTTGTGCAATTTCAGGTAATTGCTTAGGCGACATCTAGAGCGACCAACAAGTTTCTCCCCTCGAACAGAAATCAAGGTGAGTGGCTGACCTCCTTTGCCTCGATCCTCTGATTTAAATCAAGAACTTGGGATAACTGTATCAATTTAGAGTGAATTACTCTGAAAATATAAGTTTCACATCAAAAAAAGAAAATATAAGGTTCTAGAAAAGAGAGAGAATTATTTCATGATCTGCAAAACCAGAGAAATGAATCGATTATATAATTATCATAATAATACCATAAAATGTGCCTTGAATAACGTGTTAACTTAGCACATCATGGACAACTTGTATACGAGGGCGATTGTTTCTTCAGACGGTATTCCGGGGCCACAGGACCGATCCGGTCTAGGAAGAAACACGAAAGCTATGCTGGATTGTACCGCGGGTATTCAGTGCTCCTTCAACGGGACTCGCTACCCATGTTGAACGTGCACCGTCTAAACCAAGCTATGTCTAGAATGGTTTTCATGCCAATGACCTCCGCAAATATATACTAGCTAAACTTATGCAATATAACAGAGAAGAACATGGTAAGCTTTATGTTGCACGTCACACTCTGTCATGGGTAAGTTGTAGCATAATATCTTCTTATTTATGTTTCGTCAAACTGCTTTCTTGAAACTGACTAGGATGGCTAGAAAGATCACTAAAATAAGTTGCATGTTTTTACAAAAATTCTTGAACCAAATAAGATCATGGAAACTAATTAGCCACTCGCCAGTACACGTTGATTGTACTGATCCTCCCTCCTCACAGGTGCTATAAATTAGGAGGAGCGTGTCGCGTGCCTGAAGGCAACGCTCGTGTGTTTTGAAGCTTCGTACGTGCGTGTGAAACCTTGATCCAATCTCTTTTGAAGGCTCTGCAACTGTCCAAGCTGAGATGTCTCTACTCTTCCCTATCCAAGATGTCTGTATACTTTGGTTGCATAAAGGGGTGTGATGTATGGAATGATTATCTCATCATCATTCATTTTGTAATAGAGTCAGTTTGTAGCTCGTGCGATGTCTTTGTATCGAGTCTATATTATGATGTTCATTATCAATAAAGCTCAAGTTTCTTCTATATAATGTGTTTAATTTACTCTACGCACTCTTTTGTTGTTGTGTTTCGGATAACCTTATGACTATGTCTTGTGCGATCGCAACTTAGGTTTGCAAGGCATCACCCTCGGGGGACAACTATCAATTCTACAGAATCGGGGCGTGACACTTATTATGCATCTGTTTATGACACAAATAATAAGTAGGAATAAAAAATATGTTCAGAGGTACTGGACGTGACATATCTCTTGAAAATAACAATATTCATTATATTTGTTTAGAGGTAATGTGGACATGACATAATTAATTTTGATATATTATTATTTATGGGATGACATTATCAGAGGTAATGTAGACGTAACAAGTCGTTGATGTAGATAGCAGAATTCAGAGGTAATGTAGACGTGAATTCGTATATCTGTTGATTATCTTTGGGTCAACTGGGACTCAAGAATAGGATATCTTTTAGAACAACTTGGTTTCAAAAGATGATGCTCGCAATGATGTTGTAGATGGGTTAATCTGTTGAAGATGTATTATAAGATCTGGAAAGACTCCATTAGGGATTTTTGAGGATTTATTATCTGTGTTAAGTAAAAGATAATAACTCGAAGATTTGGGGTATGTACAATATTTGGAAGACATAGTACACACTTTCAAACATGGTACTTCTCCAAGAATTTACTGTTGATAGGCATCATAGTTATTCGGCCATCCATCCCGGTTAATTGATAAGCTCTGTTTGAGAAAACTTTGCTTACAACGTAGGGACCTTCCCACTTTGGTTCAAACTTGCCCTTGCTTATATGCGTCATAGCCATAGGACGTCCGACAGTAAGGACCAGCTCACCTTTTTGAAATGCTCGTACTTTGACTTTACGGTTAAAGGCTTTTGAGATACGGGCTTGGTATAACTCAATGTGTTGTTGAGCTAGTAATCGCTTCTCATCGAGTGCTTCAAGCTTCTAAAGTCGAAGACGATCATTATTTTCTACTGTGAGTTCGTTGGCAATAGCTATTTTCAGATAAGGAATTTGAATTTCCAACGGCAATACAACTTCACATTCGTACACCAAATAGAAATGTGTACAACCAGCCGGGGTACATACGGTAGTACGGTAGGCCCATAGACATTCTCCAAGCTTTTCGCTCCAGTTGCTTTTATTAGTAGAAACGAACTTCTTGAGAAGCTTGATGATCGTTTTATTGAATGCTGCAGTTAAACTGTTAGCTGAAGGATTATACGTTGTAGAAGCGAAATTGTTGATTCGATTGCCGTCACAGAATCGAGTGAATTTTTGACTGACGAATTGAGGTCCATTGTCATGGATGTTTCATCGAGGAACACCGAATCTGTAGATCACATGATGTTTGATAAAACTGATGACACTGCTTGTCTTGACTTCTGCTAAGGGTATAACTTTTGCCCATTTTAAGAAATAATCAGTTATAGCTAGGATAAACCGATGTCTTCGAGATGAAGACGGATTGATAGGACCGATGACATCCATTTCCTAAGCATCAAAGGGCCAGGATGCTACAGTAGGATACTGAAATTCTGATGGTTGGTAAATTAAATCTACATAGATTTGACATGCTCTGTATTTCCTTGTATATTGAATATCATCTGCCACCATGGTGGGCCAGTAATATCCCATATGTCAGATCCGATCCTGAAGCTTGGGACCAGGCTGATGTGCACCACAGACACCGTCGTGAGCTTCACGTAGTATCTGCTTTGCTGCATCTCCTGCAAGAAAATGTAGGAGCATACAGTCAAATGATCATCGGTAGAGTGTTTTAGAGGAGTGATTGTAATAGAATCAAAGCGACCGCCGACGAATTATTGTTGCCTCTTTGGGATCTTCGGATAAGATGTCATGTACCGCGAAGTCGATGAAAGGAGCCCTCCAGTCTTCGCTAGTAGTACAAACTTCAACTGAATTTCTAGATACAATATTCAAATTATTTTCGACACAGAATAATTCTTTGTTAGTGATGATGATCAACTGTTGTCTTTTCATAGGGATCGCTAATATTGTTGCTAGATTAGCAAGTGCATCAACTTCTTTGTTGCATGCTCGGCATACGTGTTCAATGAAGAAACCCCTGAATGATAAGGCTAATTTGACTGCTGCTTCATGGTATGGAATGAGAACTTGATGCCAAACTTTGTACGTGCCCCTAACTTGTTTGACAATTAGTTTAGAGTCTTCGTATACTTCTAGATATTCGATATCCAACTGTTTAGCTAATTGAAGACTGATGAGTAGAGCATTGTATTCAGCAACATTGTTGGAACATGACTCGTCCAGGGAATAGGCCCTTTGAATGGCTAGTCCTTCGGGAGATACAAGAACGATCCCAACTCCAGCGATAATGATACCATTGGGTCCAATTTTGGATGCACCATCAAAGAATAGATGCCAAGTAAGTATTCCCTCTAAAGTCATATTGGACTCTAGAGTTTCGTCTAGAATTTTGTCGTAAAGTTTAGAAGTTTCAGGGATTGGTTGAGCAGCCAAGAAGTCAGCTAGGGCTTGACCCTTAACGGACTTTTGCGGGACATCGACCATATCATATTGTGCTAAAATATAGCCCATGTAGCGAGTCTGTAATTGAGTGTACTAGGCTTCTTCATCAAAACTCGTAGAGGATTGACTCTAGCGATGACATGAATGGTCTGGCCCATGATATAATGTCGTGTTTTCTGAATGACGAACGTCAAGGCTAGACATTCTTTATCTATAGGGCTGTATCGTTGTTCAACACCATCATCATGCGACTGAGATAATAAATCGCTTTCTCATGACCTTCTTTGTTTTTTTGAGCTAACAGGGCGCCCAGAGAATGATCTATTGCTTGAACATACATCAAGAAACGTATTTCTGTGATTGGAGGAATTAGGACTAGATGGTTCATCAAATACCTCTTTGTGTCTTCAAATGCTTGCTAGCATTCATCAGTCCAAATGAAAGACACACATTTCTTCATCAATTGAGTGAACGGTCTGTAGCGTCCAGAAAGATTTGAGATGAATCTCCTTATGTATGCAAGTCGCCCCTGGAATCCACATAGCACTTTCAGGTTGCGTGGAGGACGCATCTCCTGAATGGCTTTAACTTTCTCGGGGTTAATGTATATTACCTTAAAGGTAATAACGAATCCGAGCAATTTACCACTAGAGACTCCAAAGAATGACTTGGTGGGATTCATCTTGAGTTGATGTTGGCATATTAGATCAAAAATAGTTCTTAAGTCTTGGATGTGATCTTCCTTTAGACGACTCTTGACAGCAATATCGTCAATATAGCATTCGACTATCTTCCATAAATATTCACAGAAGATGGTGCTCATAGCCCGCTGATAGGTGGCACTAGCGTTCTTAAGTCCAAATGGTATGACTGTGTAGCAGTAGACTCCTAAAGGAGTGAAAAAAGACGTATGCTTTTCATCTTCGACGTTCATCCTGATCTATTTTTATCCGGAGAATCCGTCCATGAAATACATTTATTCGAACCCGCAGGTGTTGTCGACCATGACATCAGTGATCGAAAGAGGGAACTCATCTTTGGGACAAGCTTTATTAAGGTCTCTAAAGTCGATACAGACTCGGACCATCCCTGTTTTCTTTATAACTGGGACAATGTTAGCCACCCAGTCCGGATGTTGTTCCTCTCTGACAAAGCCGCAAGCGATGAGCTTCTTGACTTCAGCTTCTATGGCGTCCATCATATCAAGTCAGAATGGACACTGTTGTTGTTTGACTGGCCTAGCATTTGGCAGAATATTGAGCTTGTGAGTAGCAAACTGAGGATCTAATCCCGACATATCTTCATAGCTCCAGGCAAATACATCAATGTATTCTTTGATGAGCTGGATCAGTTCTTGTTTGTCTGCTTCGGAAAGGCTTTTGGTGATAAAGATCGGCCTTGGAGAAGCTTCGTCTCCAACGTCCACCTGGACCAATTAATCCTCAATGGGTGGCTTACGTTGTTCAAAGCAAAGTTTCCATTGAGTATCCATCCTTTGTGTCCAAGGCTCTGCTTCATGAGTCTCAATGAAGTCTTCATCGTCCTCTGAGAACTCAGCAGTCACCATAATGAAAGATAGAGTCACTCGATGGACGTACCCTATGTCATGCCCCAATTCTGCAGAGTTATTTCACTCGTATTTAACTCTTGGAATCGATCGTCCTCGCTTGGACGTAATACCGTATAAGTTTTATATTGCACTTGTACAAGGCAAAGACCATACATAATTGATAATCTTTAAATATGAACATATCACAGCGACAGAGGCAGACAAATTAAAGATAATAAGGATGTTCTTACTCATTGAATAGAACATATTATTGATTTATAGCAGCGAAAATAAGCAGATAACTTGAAGTCACACAGAGGTATGTAGAAGTAAGCTGTCTTTATTGATAATTGAAATAGAGTACAAGACTTGTAATAGAATACAAAATTTGTAACACATCTCACTTTATATTGATATCTAACTGAACTAATGTCACAAAGCTTACATTTGGCACTTTGATATATTGGATTACAACTCGATATACCGACTTGACTTACAACTCACTGGTACAACTGATTACAATGTTCCATACATTATACTTTTTATAAACTGAAGACATCATCTTTTGCAAGAAAAGCTTTTGCATGCCCAACAAATCTTTGATGCCGTAGGACCAATCAAGCCAATCTTCGTGTACATAACTTTCTAACCACGAGCACCTAAAAAAAGTGCCCACAACGTGGGTCAGTATATCATCTATGTACTGGCAAGCAGAACTAGCCTAAACCGACACTAAGTGGTCAATTTTTTAGCAAGCATTTATTATAATGATCTTTCTATTTGGGGCCTAGCATCCAATTACAATTCATGAGCAGAATCATTGAAGTATATTAACATGTTCTTAGCAGTGTTCATGGTAAGGCAATATTGTAGCATTCTTGGTATTATCATGTTCAGCATCTTTGAGGCAACATTGGCATTAGCATCTTAAACATGTTATGGCAATTCGTATGGAAAGGCAACATTTTAGCATACTGCATTTACATGTTAAGCAGGTTCTCATTTGAAAGGCAACAACACAGCATCATTTTATTTAGTATGTTAAGCAGGCAAGTTGAACCAACATATATATTGAATATATCACGATTAAGTAATTTCTTACCGATAGCCGACTCCTCGTACCTGCATCAAATACAAGTTGGCGGAAATACTTACTCTGCCTGCATAAAATATTTATTAGCACGCATCCTGACTACATGGTCACTAGCGTTGTTAAACCATACAGACTATTTTCATTTCCATATAGGACTTCAAGATAATGTGATGACACCATAGTAGATAGCGAGCCTCTATGCTGCCTCGCATTATCCGTACTCCCAAAGCACTCATCATTATTTTCCCCCAGGCCAAATCGGTCCCCTAACGTCCTGGGGTATCGATTCGAGGAAACTTTTCTCAAACCTTGTATACAAGTTGTCCATGACCATGCGAATGCGTATCCGACTCGATTGTGAACATAATCGCATGGTAAAATAATAAAAGGAAGTAAAGGCAGCAGTGCATCATTTAAGTCATGTTCAATTACTTATTCATTTCCAACATTGCTATCATTTCACTTGGTGATCTCAATGATCCCAAGCCTCGTCATTTCTCAATGGACCTGTAGCATTTTATTTCTCATTTCATTGGGACAACATCATTCATTCCATTTCTTATAAGAAAATATACAACAATAACAGTTACGTATAAGGTATATGATTCTATTGTTTCATTCATTTCTTTGTGTTAATAGCATAGCCAGTTCATTTATCATGTATCATTCATGCAACATCTCATTACTCAGTGTTTCATTGTTTCGGCAGCATTAAACATAAAGGACGTTATCAATTCATTTTAAAGGGGCATTTGCATTCTTTTCATTCAGCAGTTCAATGTTCATGTGTTGTTCATTCCAGCATGTTAGCATAAGCATCTCTATTAATTTTGCAACTAAGCATCACAGTTTAAGGAACAGAACATAGGGATATATTACTCCATTTTATTAGGCCTGAAGGAGTAGGGAGGGAGGACCGTTCCACTCACTTGCATAAAAGGGTCTTCCTATTTTGATTATAAATATTTCCACTAAGCGTAGCTCCATCAGCGAGTCACGTTCCAATATCCATTCCGTTTAGTCAGCTAAGAGAGACTGCATCGGTCTCAATTCTCTTGATTCCCAACACAAGTCACAGTCCAACATTCTGATCGCATCTAACAAGCCAACCCAAATGTCTCGTACGGAGTAGGACATTACATAATATACCACTCAGAAAAAGTTTTGTCCTCGAAACTTAAGGAAACAACTCATTCTACTAATTCACTTAGTCAAAACAAGTTACTCATTTAGCTTCTATTCCATATTTTGATTCAGCACTCTAGAAAGTCTCGAGATTGTTATCCAACTTTACCACTTAATCCGTCAATGATTCAATCCATCTTCCTCTTTTCCATAATATTTATACTTGTCATTGATTCACCAATATTCTTCCATGCAGCTCTATTTTCGTCGTAGCCTACTACTTCATTTGGATTCATACACACACTTTAGGCGTCCCAAAAATACATGCATTTCAGCCAAAGTCCGTGCTAATGCGATTCGATAAGCTCTTCCAACAATGGTATCTTGTCGCAGCCTATCACATCAGTTAGATCCATACACATACTTCAGGCGTCCCCAAAATATATGTATTTCAGTCAACTTCTGTGTTAGTGCGATTCGATAAGCCACAGTGCAACTCTCTTCCCCAAATCCGACTTAGCATTCTTTCAATTGACTTAATACTTCGTTCGCTTCGCCACATTCACTATCTTTCCAGCCACAACACTCAACATCAGGGACAACTCAGATAAGTTCCTCATTCAAGCATAATATTTCTAATATTCGGTCAAGGGTCTAACCTAGAGCCAACCATACCAAGTGTTCACAACATGCAATCCTATTCCTTTTTGATTCCAATGATATTTCCCATCGAGGCAATTCATCTTTTCTAAAAGATACAACCCAAAGTCACCCACTATCGATTACCCAAGCCAAAAGTATAATTCTATGCAACGGTCAAGGTTAACCCAGCTACCCGACTTTAGATACCGATCCATGACATTTTCGTCATGAGTAGTCAATTCCATCTCATGGAATAATTCACTACTCGATACATATAAATCGAATCTTACCCCACGACGTAGTTTCTACTTAAGGCCGACATATAACTTCACAAGGGTCGAACATCTCTGGACACAAGTTGAAGCATACACTTCCTTAGGTCGTACTCATTACCACCATCTCTCGTTCAATACCAAAAGGTTATCCTACGGGTCGCCAACGGTCACCCTATTATTCGGTCAAGTCACTAAGGTTAATGATTCCGACAGCTAAACCTAATCATTCAGGTGTCTCCCCTAGAGTGGACGGCTACTAGGATCATACTAGTTCTCATTCTTAGATAAACCTACAACCGACAGTTCCTAGAAACTCTACCCAAACCTATGGGTATCCGCTCAGTCTGAACGCTAATCGTCATTGCTGACTAGGCCGACAATTGGTGATGCAGCCAATGGTCGCTAGGGTCAAGTCTGTCTATCCAGGGTCATCCTCAAGGAACTAATTCCTACAGAGGCTCATTCTAGACTTACCCAACGATCGACCAAGATCTATTTAGTAACGTTACGGTCAAATCCGGACCCGACATATAATTTCCAACAATCATATTTCTATCCTAATTCTATCGTACCCACACGAATCTATATATCGAAGCTGACTGTTCAAGGGTCATCGATTCCGATAGTCTCAACAGAACTATGGAATCATACTGTTCAGTCTGTATGACAAGATTATACCACTAAGTCATAAGCCAGCAATATATATCCCAACCGAAAGCCGTCTATACCATCGTACCATCTACTGACACTATCCAACATATTTCGTGGTTCTAAATCTCATTCGTTTCTAAGCCATCAAACTCTCGAATGGACATTCTTAAAATCTCATACCGCAAGGGTCGAGTAGTTTATTCCATTCGATCCAACAATTCATATATCAATTAACCATTGTCTATGAAACACAAATATTCAGGGTCACTACTTGTTACCGTTGTGATACAATTTAATCCCTCAGCCTACATGCACATATACAACGACTATCTATTTCTCCAAGAACGTGAAGTAATGTATAGGCAACTCTAGAGGGGGGTGAATAGAGTTTATGTCAAAAATAACCAATTAAAAATTAACTCTATGCTAAGTCCAGAAGCAACTACCAAGAAAATATATAATCAGAGTAGTAATACGAAAATTAAGAGAGATCAGAAGAGCATACGCAAACACAATGATATAACCTGGTTTCCTTCATAGAGGAATAGTCCAGGCCTGAAAACTCTCATTCAGGATTGAAATCCACTATTTGTGAAATAGGGTACACACGTGCCATTACTCAGAAGAGCATGCCAACTTCCTACAACTTCGCAGAGGTGAAACTTGGAATTGTCCAAGTGACTTCTTTTCAACTCTTGTACAAAAACTTCTAGCAGAATCGTACTGAGCACCTTGGGGCTTAGGAAGTTTTGTGGCTGGTAGATTGGAAGAGTAAGGCTTAGAATGTATAAGGCTTAGAAGATTGAGAATGAGAGATGATTTGAAATGAGGGAAATCAAGCTCTATAAATATTAGTCAGGGGAGGCAGAATTCGGCTAGAATTCTGTCGCAAATATTCAAAATTTTGAACGTTAGATAGCTCGTAGCAGGGTGTTCCTAAAAATTAGGTTACTAATTTTTAGGGGGCAAAGTTCGGCCCAAATTCTTCCATAGACAGAGTTCGGCCCGAACATTGTCTTCTAGAAACCAGAAGTTCTAAATGGCTATGGAGCTTTGGTTTGGTTCAGGAATTGTTTAGTTTTGTATGGTGGAGCTTGGAGTAGTAAGTCTAGGGGTTGTGATGACTCAGTACGACTCAACGTACATTTACCTAGACTCAATAAATTGAAAGATTACAGACTGAGAACAAATACATTTGCACTGTAACAGCTTTGTTGACGACGTATGTCTTTGAGCTCGATACGTTGTATTGGATCGTAGATGATGTTTTGTCTTGAACCTGATCTGTCGTATTGGATCATATCAGTTATCATTTTGTTAATTATCTAAATTAGGTTGACTGTGATCCAGTTTGGGTCAACAATCTCCTCCATTTTGATAATTGACAAAATGATATTTGTATGTTCTCAATATTCATATCTGGACACATATTGAAGGAGATAGAATAATTTGTACGTATGAAGTGGCTCTCCCGCAAATAGATATTTTCGTTCACATCCTGGTATAAAGTTCTTATCGAAGAACAATACAATTTATATATAAAATCACATCATATACATCATCACATCAAATATCTATTATTCTTCCCCTTTGTTACTTAGAAAAATAAAGCACAGCTCTCCCATAAAGAGAGAAACGATAGAAAAAGTGAAGAGAGCAAGAACACAAGTTTAACCATAACCAAACTAGTAGTTTTGATAATCCAGTAGAACGAAACTTGCAGTCATACATATGGAATAAAATGAAAACATAGTAAAAATATAACTAAAGTCGTGAAATAAAACTACAAAGCAAAATCATAACTAAGATGCATCAACAACAACAGCAAATAGTCAACCATAGCCATCATGGAGCTGGAGCATGGGATGGACCTGTAGAATCGGATGGCTCGGAGTAGCTGAGAGTGCTGGAACTCACTTGACAGAGTTCGGCCCGAGTTCTGCCATAGGCAGAACTCGGCACGAGTTTTGTTTTGTTGTGTCCAGAACTCCAAGCAGATTAAGGATGGCCAGAAATTAGAGAAAATATAGTCTCGAAGTAAAAACAATGGATTGTTTTATTCATAAAATAAATAGAATATGCGAAAAACTTTTGGAATCATTAACCAGCACATGTGAATCGCCTCAGGTTAGCTTTAGGGGCCGAATCCCAGCTAGGGATAGTCCGTAGACACTAGGTACCATGTCGCTTAGGCTTTTATGCCTTATTGTCAGAAGAGCCCTTTCGTCTTGTCCCCAAAATAATGCAACATGTAAGATTTTGATTTAAAACTTATTTGCGCATGTAAGACTTATTGTATGAAATTTTCATCCAAGATTCCTAATTCTCGATGAAAAAAATTGAATCGCTCTTCGGCAAGTGGTTTAGTGAAAACGTCGGCTAGCTGATGATCATTGTCAATAAATTCTATATTAATAGTGCCTTGCAATTGATGATCTCTAAGAACAAATTTCTTTATGCTTAGTGCGTGTGTGACATATTGGGTTCTTTGTCCGGTTAATAGCACTATTATTATCACAGAATATAAGAATGTGCTTAAAACATAAATTATAATCTGTTAGGGTTTGCTTCATGCACAAAATTTGAGCACAACGTTTTGCAGCTATATATTCAACTTATGTTGTATATAGCATAACAGAGTTTTACTTCTTGCTAAACCAAGAGACTAAAGCCTTGCCTAATAAATGACACGTACCGCTGGTACTTTTACGATCGACTTTGCATCCAGCAAAATCAGCATCTGAATAACCAATCAAGTCAAAGGATGTGGTTTTGGGATACCACAAGCCCACCGTAACAGTGTCTTTAAGGTATCGAAAGATACGCTTAACTGCGATCATGTGTGATTCCTTAGGGTTGGCTTGATAACGAGCACATAGGCAAACACTAAACATGATATCGGGACAATGTAACGCCCCAGTCCCAAAATACGTAGGACGAGGAACGTAGACATGCCAGCTGTATTCATACGAAATACATAGGCCTCGTATGAATACATAAGCTGTAAAATGTAGTAATCCAAGACAAACTAAATCTCATCCACAATAAAAAGAATAATAATATAAATATCAACTCGAATTTTTATGATACAATCGTTGGGCGGAGACAAAGTCCACTACCAACTATCACAATGAAAGAAATGTACATGAATCGAAAAATGGAAAGACGAACCAAGCGCAATCGTCTTCGGAAGAATGGAGAAGACCACGGCCTTGGCTAGGATACTTGCGGAAAACATAAACACACACCTGGAAAAAAACCAGGTCCTCAGAGGGACGTAACAAGATACATAATAACAATACCATGATGAACTGTAAATGATACATGATAAAGAAAAGACCACATGCTCCAACACAATGGAACCTAACCATCTAGGTGTAATACAAGTCGAAAACTATACTGGAACGTATAAGTGGGTAGGAATAAAGCATAGCATCCACTAGAGGCTTTCGCATGAACTAGTATACGTCTCTGACCGTATCTGACGACGTGGTCAGGGCCGTGCAATGGATATATCCCCTAGTTCATACTTTGCATCGCTAGCATACCTCCTGACCGTATCTTACGACGTGGTCAGGGCCGTGCAATGGATATATCCTCTAGCAACACACCCGTAACAGGGAAACCATGAACCCATAACCGGGCAATCTAGAAGGCTGTGGGATAGCTCATACGTCCCAGTAGTTTTTTCCGCCCATGTATCACACAAGTCATATCCATGTCATGGCGATCCATATCTCTATGCAAGTCGCTATCTAGACTCCGCTAATCCATAAATGAACAGACACACGACCCGTCCGTATCGGTAGCAAGTCGAATACGTAGGTTCGTGCCGACTCTATGATCCTCACTTATGTGTCGTGTATGAGACGTGTCAACAAGTCAAAGAAGTTATGAAGCATAACTTCAACACACCGGGAAAGTCCGCTACCACATATGGTCCACACACACACACACGCACACACACAAACATCGATATACATATCGATGGCACCCAAGTCATACTTGGACATACTCTTACTAATGTAAAAACACTAGCAACATATAAAATATCATGAATCAAATGTAAGTACAAGATGGCAAGGTATCTTGCCTGGTAGGACGCCTGGTGTGCTGCAATGATCCAGGTGGCACGATCTGTGACTCCGGTGCAATCAACTTTACAAGGTGACCTCGGATGGTGGCACGGACGGTTCCATTAGGTTCGGGACGGTCAACTTAGTTAGGGTGGACATAAGGTAGTCTCGAAATTGGCGGAGGAACATGAGATTTGGGATTGAGTCACGGTGGGAAGAATAGAGAAAATTTTGACGAATAATAGATATATGATTTTTGAAAACTTGAAATATAATTTTGTTAATCAAAATGTGCCTTCAAATAATTTTATAAAAAATCAAAAAGTCGTTTCAAAAAAAAACCGTAAGTTTTGTCAAATAATATTTTAGGCTAGAACCTAAGTCTTATAAATCAAAATATTTTAGGCGAAAAATAATATTAGAAAAATCATTTAAGATTAAAAACCATATCTTGTAAAAATAACATTTTATTAATAAGTTATACTTTTAAAATGCCAAAAATAATATATCAAATACAATTAGTGCTTCTAACCAAATGTTGAAAATATTTATAGTTACAATAATAACAATATGATTAGTACTAATACTAATAATAATAATTCTTAAATCAAATATACTTACCAATAATATTTACCCTACCTAATATTCTGTAAAAATAATAATAATAAATGTAATAATAATAATAATAATAATTATAATAATAATGATAATGATAGTAAAAAATCAAAAAATGGTAATACTAATCATTAGTAATAATATTAATAATTCTAATAAATATAATATTTAAAATTAATGATAATAATTTCTAAGCAATAGCTAATACCAGGAGAAAAAGATGGAACATTTTTAAAACAAACCATAAAATCAAAACACACCAAAGAAAAGAAAAAAAAACAAAACAAAAAAAAATAAAAACAAAAACAAAAACAATTAATAATAAAATAAAATAAGTAATTAATAAAAATAATAAAAAGGATAAACTGCAGTCAGTGACTGCTACTCTCATTGTTAATGAAAAAAATAGGAAGGAGGAAGGAGAGAGGGAAGGAGGGAGCGAAAGAGGCGAGGAGTCGTCGGCGGTGTCGAGCGGAGGAGTGGGGCAGAGGCGACGGTCGGAGGAGAGAGGAGCGGCGGGGGACGCGCGGAGGCTGCCGGCCGGTGGATCTAGCCGGAGAGGCGGAGGAAAGAGGGGAATCGGAGTGAGGCGTGGAGCTGCGCCGGCTGGGGAAGCTCGGAAAGGGCGGAGGGTTCGACGCGGAGGGGCGCTCGCTCGGCCGGAGCCGAGCGTGGGTGCGGTGGAGGGACGCGCTCGCTGGGCCGGTGAGGACGGGCGGAGTGGGTTTTCGGCGACTAGGGCACAGGCGCAAGGAGGCGGCGGTCGGAACGCGGGAAGCGCGGCAGCGGTGGGCTTGACTCCGGCGGTGAGTTTTAGGGTTTTAAGTTTTGGTTTTGCTAATTTTTGGGATCTGGTGGCTGACGGGGAGGAGTCGGCCGGTGGCGGTGGCCGGGATGATTTTGGGGTTCTAGGGATTTGGGTGGCGGTGGTGGTGTAGGTGCTGTCGTTGGTTGGGGCAGGCTCTGGTGTGGCCGTGGAGGGTGGCGTGGTCCGGGCGGTGGTGTCGGGGCTGTCTACGCCGGTTGGCCGGAGTGGAGTTGGGGCTGGCTGTGTGGTGGAGTTGGGTGCCGAAAAGGGGTAAGGACGGGTGTCGAGACAGGAAGAAGAAGGAGGTGATGGTGGTGGATGTTTTGGAGGCGTGGGGTGTTTGAGCTAGTGGAGGTGGTGGTCGTGGGGTGATGTCGACGGTGGTCGATGGTTGTGCCGTTGACCTCGTTGGTGCCGATGGTGGTGACGGGGTGGCGTCGTATGGCGAGGCTGAGCTAGAGTTAGGCTAGGGATAGGATAGATTTGATAGGGATTGGCCATGTCGGGTGTGTCCGACACGGCGAGGGAGATACGTTGTATATGTAACAATGGAACACATAGTGGATGGGACACGGACACGGTCATGGACACGATGCACTCACTTTGTGGAAATTTTGTAGGAAAATTTTGGCTTATGGAATTAATGGAGGAGTACCTGCCTATTTATAGGATGTGGGAATTCCCATTGGGATAGGATTAGGATTATTTAGAATCCAAACTAGATATTTCATAATTAATTTAAAATCACTCAAATTCAAATCAAAAATCTAATTCAAATCTAATTAATTTAAATTAAATTTTTAGTTTAAAACGAATATGAAAAATCAAATTTCAAATATTTAATTATTTAAATAACTGCATAAATTCAAATCAAGATTAAAAAGGGACACAAAATTTTCAAATATATTTTCCAAAAATACTAACAAATATAATTTTGAAAATAATAAAATAATAAATATTTTTAATAACTTTTCGAATAATAAAATATCAATATTAAATAATTTTGAAAATTATAATCTATATTTAAGTATTAATAGGAAATAATTTCAAACTATATTTTTACTAATTTGGATAAAATAATTTCGAAAGTAAACATAAAAATCAAATCTTTAAAATACTTTCTTGCTAAATTACTTTAAACAAAAATAATTATTATATATATATTATTTTGAAATCACCATTGATAATAAAATCAAAAAAAAAATTATTTTTCTAAAAATATGTTACTCGCACATATTCGAACTCGACGAGAAAATACGAAATCGTAAATTCCTGCACGATGTACAATACGACTATGCGATGTATAAATACAAAAAAAAAATCAGCACAAAAAATACAGTAGAAAATTAGGGGTTTTACATCCTACCCAACTTACAAGAATTTCGTCCTCGAAATTAAAAATAAGTTGAGGGGTTGAGTGGGTACAGGGGTAATCAAATCACGACGTTCAAACATGCATTAGAAAATCGTCACTTCGATATCCACGGAGATAAATCACGAATTTAATTTAGGGAGTGAATGATGGTCGCGATAGTGAATCTAGGGTCAAGGGAAATGACAAGTAACTCGAGATGGGGATATAGTCCTATCGGTTGGTCGGTGGCTAACTATTTTGTCAATAGATGGTAGGACAACTAAGGGTGATACTTTGGGTCTATCTATCAAGTACGAGTCTTCGTCTAATTAGGTGAAAGACGAAAACCAATATGAGTCAAATGAAGTTTGCCTTCGAATACCAATATGCGGTTCAAAGGCGAGCGAGTAATTCAAAGAGAGTTGCCAAATCTGTCGCGGAGGGGGCCCTAGAGGACAAGTTTAGCTATGTCCCCATCCACGTAGAATGATAGATAAAAGCGAACCAAAGTGCATTAGGTTGATCAGACCATCATACACCGGTTCTGAGTAGACAATATGTTAGTGGGTGCGCACCCAATAAAATATGTCATGATCAAGCTCGATAAGGGAATAAGCTTGCAAAACTTGAGCTAAACTAGCAGCATAGGATAGTCAAAATTAGTAAAAGCATGGGCACGATTAATTTTGAAAGAAGTGGAACTAGTTCAAACTTCTCAAGAATCTAGTTATGTCCTAGGTTGGTACCTATACAGTTGCCCTAGGGTTTACTTGTCTAAGGATTGGTCAAGGCCATAAGGAAGGTTAGGTCATAAGGGGTTCTACCCAACTTACAAGAATTAAACTAGGGGTATTAGGATAATGGGCCAAGTCTATCTAGTATGGGTTACCTTCCTAACCAACATCAAGCACGGAAGAAGGATAAGAATTAACGGTAGAGGAAATCAAGCAACATGCAAATCAAGGGAGTCAAAGTAGAATCGAGGAGGTCAATTATGTGGATGAGATCCTATACTCTAATCCTATTCGCAGGCTTGCTTGGTACGGTAAAGTAACCAAACAATTTATCTCGACCTGCATGGGCCACCACAAAAACATGTAACGCCCCAGTCCCAAAATACGTAGGACTAGGAACGTAGACATGCCAGCTGTATTCATACGAAATACATAGGCCTCGTATGAATACATAAGCTGTAAAATGTAGTAATCCAAGACAAACTAAATCTCATCCATAATGAAAAGAATAATAATATAAATATCAACTCGAATTTTTATGATACAATCGTTGGGCGGAGACAAAGTCCACTACCAACTATCACAATGAAAGAAATGTACATGAATCGAAAAATGGAAAGATGAACCAAGCGCAATCGTCTTCGGAAGAATGGAGAAGACCACGGCCTTGGGTAGGATACCTGCAGAAAACATAAACACACACCTGGGAAAAAACCAGGTCCTCAGAGGGACGTAACAAGATACATAATAACAATACCATGATGAACTGTAAATGATACATGATAAAAAAAAGACCACATGCTCCAACACAATGGAACCTAACCATCTAGGTGTAATGCAAGTCGAAAACTATACTGGAACGTATAAGTGGGTAGGAATAAAGCATAGCATCCACTAGAGGCTTTCGCATGAACTAGTATACGTCTCTGACCGTATCTGACGACGTGGTCAGGGCCGTGCAATGGATATATCCCCTAGTTCATACTTTGCATCGCTAGCATACCTCCTGACCGTATCTGACGACGTGGTCAGGGCCGTGCAATGGATATATCCTCTAGCAAAACACCCGTAACAGGAAAACCATGAACCCATAACCGGGCAATCTAGAAGGCTGTGGGATAGCTCATACGTCCCAGTAGTTTTCCCCGCCCATGTATAACACAAGTCATATCCATGTCTTGGCGATCCATATCTCTATGCAAGTCGCTATCTAGACTCCGCTAATCCATAAATGAACCGACACACGACCCGCCCGTATCGGTAGCAAGTCGAATACGTAGGTTCGTGCCGACTCTATGATCCTCACTCATGTGTCGTGTATGAGACGTGTCAACAAGTCAAAGAAGTTATGAAGCATAACTTCAACACACCGGGAAAGTCCGCTACCACATATGGTCCACACACACACACACACGCACACACACAAACATCGATATATATATCGATGGCACCCAAGTCATACTTGGACATACTCTTACTAATGTAAAAACACTAGCAACATATAAAATATCATGAATCAAATGTAAGTACAAGATGGCAAGGTATCTTGCCTGGTAGGACGCCTGGTGTGCTGCAATGATCCAGGTGGCACGATCTGTGACTCCGGTGTAATCAACTGTACAAGGTGACCTCGGATGGTGGCACGGACGGTTCCATTAGGTTCGGGACGGTCAACTTAGTTAGGGTGGACATAAGGTAGTCTCGAAATTGGCGGAGGAACATGAGATTTGGGATTGAGTCACGGTGGGAAGAATAGAGAAAATTTTGACGAATAATAGATATATGATTTTTGAAAACTTGAAGTATAATTTTGTTAATCAAAATGTGCCTTCAAATAATTTTACAAAAAATCAAAAAGTCGTTTCAAGCAAAACCGTAAGTTTTGTCAAATAATATTTTAGGCTAGAACCTAAGTCTTATAAATCAAAATATTTTAGGCGAAAAATAATATTAGAAAAATCATTTAAGATTAAAAATCATATCTTGTAAAAATAACATTTTATTAATAAGCTATACTTTTAAAATGCCAAAAATAATATATCAAATACAATTAGTGCTTCTAACCAAATGTTGAAAATATTTATAGTTACAATAATAACAATATGATTAGTACTAATACTAATAATAATAATTCTTAAATCAAATATACTTACCAATAATATTTACCCTACCTAATATTCTGTAAAAAAAATAATAATAAATATAATAATAATAATAATAATAATGATAATGATAGTAAAAAATCAAAAAATGGTAATACTAATCATTAGTAATAATATTAATAATTCTAATAAATATAATATTTAAAATTAATGATAATAATTTCTAAGCAATAGCTAATACCAGGAGAAAAAGATGGAACATTTTTAAAACAAACCATAAAATCAAAACACATCAAAGAAAAGAAAAACAAACAAACAAAAAAAAAACAGAAACAAAAACAATTAATAATAAAATAAAATAAGTAATTAATAAAAATAATAAAAAGGATAAACTGCAGTCAGTGACTGCTGCTCTCATTGTTAATAAAAAAAATAGGAAGGAGGAATGAGAGTGGGAAGGAGGGAGCGAAAGAGGCGAGGAGGCGTCGGCGGTGTCGAGCGGAGGAGTGGGGTAGAGGCGACGGTCGGAGGAGAGAGGAGCGACGGGGGACGCGCGGAGGCTGCCGGCCGGTGGATCTAGCCGGAGAGGCGGAGGAAAGAAGGGAATCGGAGTGAGGCGTGGAGCTGCGCCGGCTGGGGAAGCTCGGGAAGGGTGGAGGGTTCGACGCGGAGGGGCGCTCGCTCGGCCGAAGCCGAGCGTGGGTGCGGTGGAGGGACGCGCTCGCCGGGCCGGTGAGGACGGGCGGAGTGGGTTTTCGGCGACTAGGGCACAGGCGCAAGGAGGCGGCGGTCGGCACGCGGGAAGCGCGGCGGCGGTGGGCTTGACTCCGGCGGTGAGTTTTAGGGTTTTAAGTTTTGGTTTTGCTAATTTTTGGGATCTGGTGGCTGACGGGGTGGAGTCGGCCGGTGGCGGTGGCCGGGATGATTTTGGGGTTCTAGGGATTTGGGTGGCGGTGGTGGTGTAGGTGCTGTCGTTGGTTGGGGCAGGCTCTGGTGTGGCCGAGGAGGGTGGCGTGGTCCGGGCGGTGGTGTCGGGGCTGTCTACGCCGGTTGGCCGGAGTGGAGTTGGGGCTGGCTGTGTGGTAGAGTTGGGTGCCGAAAAGGGGTAAGGACGGGTGTCGAGACAGGGAGAAGGAGGAGGTGATGGTGGTGGATGTTTTGGAGGCGTGGGGTGTTTGAGCTAGTGGAGGTGGTGGTCGTGGGGTGATGTCGACGGTGGTCGATGGTTGTGCCGTTGACCTCGTTGGTGCCGATGGTGGTGACGGGGTGGCGTCGCATGGCGAGGCTGAGCTAGAGTTAGGCTAGGGATAGGATAGATTTGATAGGGATTGGCCATGTCGGGTGTGTCCGACACGGCGAGGGAGATACGTTGTATATGTAACAATGGAACACATAGTGGATGGGACACGGACACGGTCATGGACACGATGCACTCACTTTGTGGAAATTTTGTGGGAAAATTTTGGCTTGTGGAATTAATGGAGGAGTACCTGCCTATTTATAGGATGTGGGAATTCCTATTGGGATAGGATTAGGATTATTTAGAATCCAAACTAGATATTTCATAATTAATTTAAAATCACTCAAATTCAAATCAAAAATCTAATTCAAATCTAATTAATTTAAATTAAATTTTTAGTTTAAAACGAATAGGAAAAATCAAATTTCAAATATTTAATTATTTAAATAACTGCATAAATTCAAATCAAGATTTAAAAGGGACACAAAATTTTCAAATATATTTTCCAAAAATACTAACAAATATAATTTTGAAAATAATAAAATAATAAATATTTTTAATAACTTTTCGAATAATAAAATATCAATATTAAATAATTTCGAAAATTATAATCTATATTTAAGTATTAATAGGAAATAATTTCAAACTATATTTTTACTAATTTGGATAAAATAATTTCGAAAGTAAACATAAAAACAAATCTTTAAAATACTTTCTTGCTAAATTACTTTAAACAAAAATAATTATTATATATATTATTTTGAAATCACCATTGATAATAAAATCAAAAAAAAAATTATTTTTCTAAAAATATGTTACTCGCACATATTCGAACTCGACGAGAAAATACGAAATCGTAAATTCCCGCGCGACGTACAATACGACTATGCGATGTATAAATACAAAAAAAAAATCAGCACAAAAAATACAGTAGAAAATTAGGGGTTTTACAGACAATTAGTAGTTAAATAGAGTAAACTACCAATCATACCTCGATACATACGTTGATCGACTGGTTTGCCGCTTTTATCAGGTTCTAATTTAGTTGTAGTAGCCATCGGAGTACTGATTTGTTTGAGGTTGTGAAGATCAAATTTCTTCAGCATGTCCTTTGTATACTTTGATTGGCTGATGAAGATGTCACGACCCGCACCCTAGAGTTAGGGCACAAGAAGTGGGTACGTCCAGCCTACGCCGCAGTATCGACGGTAGAACGCTGTCCTAGGTCTCATGCATCTAACAGTATAAGGCTAAACAGTTTATACTCCCCGAATGGGGGTGACGTAGCAGGTACAGACTCAATCACATCTAAGGTAGAGCATGATAAGGATAGATAAAACATGAAATCCGAAAGAGGTACAACAGAGAGAAATCTAAGTATATCTCAAATCTTCAAACTCAGATACAGTAATCCATAAAGTAAATACAACTCCAGACAATTGAAATAACTATCTAAACAACCTCTAATGTGTCTCCTCTAGGCTAGCAGGCAATCTCCAAGCTATCTGTAAAATTTATCAACGGGTCCAGTCAGGACAGGAGCGAGTACAGTACATCTCAACAATATCAAAACAGGTTAGGAAATATAAACATGCTAGAGAGTAAGATACAGGATCTGAAGAAATAACATGATGAAAAAGAGAGAGACTGTAAGTAAATAGCTACAATATATAGAGAACTATTAGTGACTAGTGATTCAGAGCAGAAGATGGTTATGTAAACGGCACGATGTTGTACACGAGTAATCTACAGAGGTTGTACACGAGTAATCTACTGGATTGATTACATAACCACTTCTACTCCCCCGCCCCAATCAATACACAAGGATCAAGCTAAGTTATGTTATTGCACACGAAGTATAGTCGCACACGAGATCATGGGAATACATGAATATACACGATTTCGCACGATTTGTACACGAATGTCACGAATACAAGGAGTACACGATGCTCACGATAAAGTACACGAATACGAATACCCGATGTATCCGCTAAGGGGATAACATCGCACAACAAGATCCATATAGTACTAATCTGTGTTTCCAACGTGTCAGCATCATGTAAAGTAATCTAAAGCAGGAAATATAATCCTAAACAAGATATGAAATGATTAGAGAATGTACTCGCCTGATAACCTGAACAGCTGATAAGTATAGGGGTCCAACTGAAGCCACATAGTCCTATTTAAAGCAACACAGGTTACAGGGTGTTCAAGTTGTAATAAATAAATCTCTACAAGCAATCTATATTATACTAGGTTCTTCTAAGTCAAAACAACTCTAGGTCAACTCCGGTCAATAATTTAGTCAAACTAGGTCAAGTGTTGACTTACAGTTGACTTTTGGTCAACTGGTCAACTCTGGTCAACAGGGTTAATTCTAGTCCAATTATTAAAGATATAAGGTGTACTTCGTTATTCGTACGTCGAAACTTATGACACACAAATCGAGATAAGATGATTAACGATAAAGTTAATAATCTTATTATAATGATCCACGTGTCCATCTTGTCAGTTTCAGCGATATGAGATCACTGGAATTGACTGAGCTCAGTTTCGTTGTACTAATCCCGAAATACGAACATTATAAGAATTAATTATTAATAAATTATAAAAAGGTTAAACTGAGAGAAATTATAAACAAACATTGTCGGACGATGAAATAGACATCGCCAACGTGTCCAGAATGGTCAAATTAGCTAGAATAGCCTACCCATCGGTCCAATTTGGACACAAGGGCAAAAAGGTAATTTTGGGTCAAAACGGTGTCCGTGTCGGAGCCGTTTTGCACCGAAAAATGTGCAAGAAAATAAGTCTATAAAATATAATAAATTATATGTCCACGAAATCAGAATGACGATACGAACCCAACGGTATATCCGGAATTGGATTCCGTTGACCCGATCTCAATTTGGTCCGTTGACTAGAACTTAGAATTCTGATTTGCACGGAAATGCGTGCCGGAGCCATCGTTCTCATAACTCAGCAAACTACATGTCAACGAGTCCAGAATGACGATACGAACTCAACAGTATATCCGGAATTGGATTCCGATGAGCCGATCTCAAAATGACTCGTTGACCCGGATATTGGTATTCGACTTGTACTGAAATGCGTGTCCGATCCAATGTCCACCAAAACCTAGCAAATTATATGTCAACGAGTCCAGAATGACGATACGAACTCAACGGTATATCGGAAATTGGATTCCGATGAGCCGATCTCAAAATGACCCATTGACCCGGATATTGGTATCCGACTTGCACCGAAATGCGTGTCCGATCCAATGTCCACCAAGACCTAGCAAATTATATGTCAACGAGTCCATAATGAAGATACGAACTCAACGGTATATCCAAAATTGGATTTCGATGAGCCGGCGTCAAAAAGTCCCGTTGATCCAGAATGTGGGACCCACTTTGCACCGAAAAACGCGTCAGGGCCCACGTTCTCCAAATCTAACAAATTTTATAAGAAAACAAGCCAGAACGACGCCACGAGTCTAATGGTGGTGTCAGAAATGAAATCTAGAGTCCCGTGTTCAAAAATGGAATTTTGCAAGTTAGAAATTACGAATTCGGACGGCCAACTTTGGCGTCGAATTCAACCAATCAAACAAGCTCACAATGAAACGAAACTGGAGGGGTAGCAAGAGGGTTATACCAGCTTCGCACCGAAAATGGTAGCACGCCAAACGGAGCTGCGGTGGAGGAGATACAAGCTGACGAAGTTGGCCCCACGAAACTGTCCAAATTTAATACAATTTAAACGGTCAACTTGGTGGCCGATTTTGATGTATCAAACGATAAAATTAACGGACGAAAATTGACACAGATGAAGGTGGATATACCGAGATTGTGACGGAGTGAAGAAATTGCCGATCCAACGGTGAGATTTTTGGGAAAATGTTCGTGAAGTCGCTGCAACGGAGCACAATTTCTGAATCAATCCCGCGTGCGTCACGACGGAACTTCGTGCAAAACGCACGAATCGCCTCGACGGCGCATCCCGGAGGACGGTGGCCGTCGGGGGACTGTGCGTCGGAGTGGGGCACACCGACGGGGAGGGGTCGCCGAAGCCACGGCGACCGACGGCGGCGGCCAGCGCGGCCAGCGCGCGCGGCCTATGGCTGCTGCTGCCGCAACTGCTGTAGCTCGCGGCTGTGCTCAGCCGAGCGCGAGGCGGCACGCCTGGCGAGGCTGACGGTTGTGCGGTGCACGGCCAGTACGGTAGGGGCGGCGGTTCGCTCGACAAACGCGCGGTGGTCGGCCGGTCTTGAAGGTGGTGGTGGCGGATGATGTTGATATGATGGTGGTGATGAATTAATTCATGGGAGGAGAAGGAAGGAAGGAGGAGAGGCTGGGCGGTTGTGGTGGTGGCCGACGGCCTGGGGGGTGGCCGGAGGAGTTGGTCGGATGATTGTGTTGGTGCAATGGTGGTGGTGTTAGCTTGGTGAAGTGGTGGTGGTGATGACCAAGGTGATGGTGGTGAAGAGGTTATGTTGATGGAGAGGAGGAGAGAATGGTGCTGGTGGGTGGCGGTTGGCCGTGCTTGGCCACGGGTGGCCGGAGCCATTGCCAGGGTGGAGGTCGGGCCAGGGGTGGCCAAGCTCAGTTGAATGGAGAAGCTGTTGTTGGATGTGTTGGTGAGAAAAAATAAAAAGAGTAGGAGAGAGAGAGTAGGTGTTATAACAATTAAAGAGAGAGAAAGAGAGAGAAAAGAGTGTACCTCAAATTTAGGGCCGGCTAGGGTGTGTGAGTGTTAGAAAAATTATGTGGTTGGATGGGGAGTAAAATCAAGGGTTAGGATTAATGTAGGAATACATCATTCCTAGGGATTAAAATCAATAGAAATTTTCCATTAAATATAAAAAAATAGGTAAAATGAGTACTTAATATTTTTGGGCAAGAAATATGAGGGTGTTATGATGGAGTGTAACATGGAGATGGGCTGGACTCGGTGGAGCCGGATTGAGTCAAAATCGGACATTGTGCAGAAATCGAATTAAAATTAGGTGTTGATGATCATGAGCAAATAAGTAGCACATGGGAATTCCAATAAATGGGACACATGTATCAGACGGGTAGTAGGCTCAATGTGGGCTATGTCTATAATTGGGGCTGACAGGTTTTGGTCGACAGGGGATCCACAAATCAAGTTGGAAAAATGAATGTGACGCCGTGGGGTGAAATAAAATCGGGTCACGTGTCAGGAAAGTTGTGCGAAGCAAATGGAGTACAAAATGGCATGTCTGAGTGGGACACGAAGGTCAAGGGTTAAGAGTGTCTCGAGTAGATCATGCATGATGAGTTGGTTTCAAGAAACTGACTGGTCTTGCGCTCCCAATTTAAAAGTCACGGTAACGCACTGAAAATGATCAAGGAAAAGAGTGGGAAAATAATTAATAATCAAATGGTCTAAATTGACCCAAAGTTCTGCGAAGCAAAAAGAGCACAAGGGAACAAGTTTGGATGGGACACTATATACCGTCATGAAGGCAATCATGTCCACTTCAAAACTCATGAAAAAGATTTCCAGAGTTGAACATCCCTGACACTCCAAATATCAATGGCACGGAAAAGTACTTTTAAGAAAAATAACAGAATAAATTATTTATTAAAACTAAATCAATCTGAAAAATTTAAAAAAAATCAACCCGAAATTCAGGGTGCTCACAGATGACTCCTTGTGAGTTTTGTTTGACTTGCAATCCAAGGAAGTAGTTAAGCTCCCCCATCATGCTCATCTCGAACTCATTCTGCATTCACTTGGCAAATTCTTGGCATAATACCTCATTAGTAGACCCAAAGACGATGTCATCTACATAAAATTGCACTAATTGAATTATCATCAGTTGATTTTATAAAGAGTGTTGTGTCAATCTTCCCTTTTGAAATAGCCATTTCAAGTAAAAAAAAGTGCTTAGGCATTCATACCAAGCTCGAGGGGCTTGTTTGAGGTCGTAAAAAGCTTTCTTAAGCTTGAAAACAAGATCAGGAAACTTATAGTTTTCAAAACCAGGTGGTTGCTTTACGAAAACTTCTTCTTTAATAAAACCATTTAGAAAAGCACTTTTGACATCTATTTGAAAGAGTTTAAAATTTTTAAAATTTGCAAAGGCACAAAGCATGTGGATTAATTCAAGTCGTGCAACAGGAGCATACGTCTCATCGTAGTTGATACCTTCCTCTTAGTTGTATTCTTGAGCTACGAGACGTGCTTTGTTGTGTGTGACTGAACCGTCCTCGTTAACTTTGTTACGAAAGACCCATCGAGTACCAATGATCGAATGATCAGCAGGTTTAGGAACAAGTTCCCAAACCTGATTTCTTTCGAATTGGTTGAGTTCTTCTTGCATTGCAGATATGCAAAATTCATCAGAAAAAGCTTCTAAAATATTTTTGGGTTCTATTTGAGAAATAAAAGCAGTGCTTGTCATGCCCCGATTCCATAAAGTCATTCATTCTTTTGGAATCCATTGTCCTCGCTTGGGTGTGATGCCGTACAAGTTTGGTATTGAACTTGTACAAGGCAAAGACGGTACATAATTAATTATCATTAAATAGGAACACATTACAGCGGCAGAAGCAGACAATTGAAGTCAATGATGACATGTATTTTTCTATCGAATAGGAATACATTACTGATTTATAGCAACGGAGATAAGCAGATGTAAAACCCCTAAATTTCTACTATATTTTAGTACTAATTTTTTTTTTTTATACGTCGCAAAGTCGTATTGTACGTCGTACAAAAATTTACGTTTTCGTATTTACTCGTCGAGTGCGAATATGGGAGAGGTTCATATTTTTAGAAAAATGGTTTTGATTTTATCAATCGGTGATGGTTTCAAAATAATATGTATAATAAATATTTTTATTAAAAAGTTGTGAAAAGTATATATCGAGATTGGCAAAAAATTATTATTTTTAATTATTTATAAAATACTATCTTAGAAAACTAGAATATGCTACTCGTGTAAAGCACATGAAAAATTATTTCATGTATGTTTTCAAATTTTATTTTTATTATTTATAATAAATTATTTAGCAATAAGGTATTTTAAATATTTAAATATTTATGTTTATTTTCGAAATTAATTATTATTAAAATATTAGTGTTCATAAAAATATATTTTTAAATTTTGTTTGATTGATATTTAGACAAATTATTATGATTTAAAACTATGGATGTATTTTATGGATTCTATTTTAATATAAAGATTTACCTGAATTTAAATTGATTCGAAATTTGATTGAAATTTGTTTTAAAACTATTTAAATTAATATGGTATTTATCTATTTGGGCTTTAAATAAATCCTAATCTTTATCTAACTAGGAATTCCCACATCCTATAAATAGGCAGGTACTCCTCCATAAATTCTCCACATCCACAATTTTTTTCCATCCAAAAATATGTGCATCGTGTCTGTGTCCCGATCCCCTTCCACTATTTTTCTTTCTTTTTACATTTACAATTTCTTTTCCCTATCCGACAGCCCCGGACGCGACCTCCAAATTCGATGTCACACAAGACACGACATCCAAATCCCCAAACCCCTAAATCCATGACCAAATCTCTAACCCTAAACCTAATTGGCAGACTCCTCCCCAGCCTTCCCAACCCCAGCCCAATCCAGCTACCCATCACCACCTTCATCAGCCTCGTCACCGCCTCTACCGCCCTGCCATCACCACCTGAACCATCCCTCATGTGACCAATAATCTGGACACATTAACACCACTAGAATAACCACCACCACCGTCCTCTTAGTCCAGCCATCCCCCAACTCCAAAATCTACCCCGACTTTCAAATCTACTCCCCTGCCGTTCGCCTTCCCTCCGGCGACCACCCCCATCCTCATCACCCCAAACCACCAATATCACCATTGAAAAAAAAATAGAAAACCCCCTCACCTCGTGTGCCGCTTTGCGTCAACCACCACGAACTCAGCGCCAACGACCAGATCAGCCCACCACAGCGACTCGTGCTAGCGACCTCTCTACGACTGCGTTCACCCTCGAACCGCCCTCCGTCACATCTACACTAGGCGCACAGCCGCGTTGACCGACGGGACGAGCGCCGCCATCCGGCCGTCTTGGGGTCGCAGGAGTCGTTCTTCTCCAACCGGGCACCGCCACTGGATCGGCGTTGCCACTCGTCGTGTCCCCTCTCCGTTCCGTCGCCGTACCACCCGCCGGCGAAGGGCTGCGCCGACCCACGCTCCTCCAGATCTGGACAACCCGATCTTCCCGCACGGTTCCCCCTTTTCCGCCGGCGTGCGCCGCACCTAACCGCTGCCACCGGCGCTTTTCTCGATCGCCTCCGCTTCCTCCGCTGCCACCGGCGCTTTTCTCGATCGCCTCCGCTTCCGCCGGCGTGCGCCGCACCTAACCGCTGCCACCTAACCCCTTCCCTTCCGCCGCTTCTTCCTCCTCCTCCCGCTGAGCCCCGACTCCGCCGCTCCTTCGATTATTTTCCCCAAATTCTTTTTCCTCTTTCTCTCTCTCCTTTCTCCTTTTATTAGAAGTGCAGCAGCAGTCTGCACTTGTTTTCTTTTATTTTATTTTGTATTTTATTTGTTGCTTTTTTTTAGTTTGATTATTATTTGTTTTCTTCTTTTAGCACCTATTATTATTATTATTATTATTATTATTATTATTATTATTATTATTATTAATTATTATTATTATTTATTATTATTATTATATATTGTTGTTATAAAATACTGTACTATGTACTAATTATATTATGTATGTATACTAGTTTCTATCAGTATTAACGTTAGTATGTTACAATTGCAGTATTTATCATTTATATTATTTATTATTTTCAATTGGTCTACTAGTATTATATTGCTAGTTACTATTAGTGTAAATATATATACATATATATTCACTAAACTATACTATTATATTTATATTTAATGATTTTTTCAGTCTTTTCAAACATCCATTTTTAGACTAAAAAAATATATAGCTTTCTACCTAAAAATGATATTTTCATAAAGGAGTTTTGCCTTAAAACGATTTTTATGTTTTCAATATTATCTACCAATTTATTTTACTAGTACAGATATTTTCAAATATTTAAACTAAAAGTATTTTTGAACTAATAATAATTTTTTTTATATTTTAAATATTGATATAAAATATTTTACTAAGTAAGTTCGTTTTGTCATAAAGCGATTTTTAGGATAATAAAACCTTATTTTTAGTCTTCAAAAATCATATATTATTTATTAAAATTTCCTTCGACTATACTTCCGCCCATGACTAGATTCCATTATTCATGTTCCCTCGCCAATTCAAGACTACCTTAGGTCCACCCTAACTAATTTGACCGTCCTGGACCCGATGGAACCGTCCGTGCCGACATCAGAGGTCACCTTGTGTAGTTGTTACCCAAAGTCGCAGTTCGTGCCACCATGATCATCGAACCACACCAGGCGACCCCCAGGCAAGTATACCTTGATAATTAACTGTCACATTATTATTTCCAGCATTTATTTACTTGTTTCGTATTTGTTATTTTATTTGTTATAAACTGCGCGTCCAAGCCACACTTTGGTGCAAGCGACTTTATTAGTCGTTTTATTTTACTATGTGTATGTTAACTTAGTTGTAGTGGACTACCCTTCTATTACGGGATATTTTTATATCTCCGCTGGCCATGACACTTACACTACACGGTTTGAGGCATTTTATTAGGGGCACGACTTATTGACTAGCTATCTCTAAAGTCGTGTGACGGTAGTTGATCGTAACTGCTATGACTAGGGTTTTAGAGACTCCAGCAGTTATAAAACTGGACGAGCAATGGACATGACATGAACAGTATGGAAAATATTGGGGGAGGACAGTCGCTAGTGTGTATGGGAATCCAAACAGGTAAACCACAGTCTCCGGATGGAACTGTGGCGATTTATTTACAGATACCCTCTGACGTTTTGGACGTTACGGCCGGATGATGACTGGATGCCAGTTACGTACACATAGCCTAAAATCCTACCCATGCGCATGAAACTTATCCTCTAAATTGTACATTAGGCGGTTAGAATCTCCTTTGCATATTTGTGTCTAGAATAGTCTTTTATATATTATTTTATTCTGACAGTTCATATTAGCTTGTTCTTCCTGTATCTTGCTACGTCCGTCTGAGGACCTGGTTCTTCCCCAGGTGTGTGCTTTCATGATTCATTGCAGGTGTTCTAGCCATGGCCGTGATTCTCTCCATTCCTTCGAAGACGATTGTGCTGGGTTCATCTTGCCATTCTATGGATCGATTCTTTTATATTTCCTTCATTGAGATAGTTGGTAGTGGACTTTGTCTCCGCCCAATGATTGTATCCTAAATATTAAAGTTGATTTTATATTATTATTCTTTTCATTGTGGATGAGATTTAGTTTGTCTTGGATTACTGCATTTTACAGCTCATGTATACATACAAGGCCCTGTACTTCGTATGTATACAGCTGGCATGTCTACGTTCCTAGTCCTACGTATATTGGGACTGGGGCATTACAACAGATAACTTGAAGTCGCGAAAGATATATGGAAATGCATTCTCTTTATTGATACTTGAGAAAAGTACAAGATTTGTAATGAAATACAATGCTTACAACACATTTCACTTTACATTGATAGCCAACTGGACAAATGCCGTAAAGCTTACATTTGATACTCTGATACATTGGATTACAACTCGATATACCGACTTGGCTTATAACTCACTGGTACAACTGATTACAATGTTCCATACATTATGCCCTTTATAAACAGAAGACATCATCTTTTGCAAGGAGAGCTTCTGTATGCCCAACAAATCTTCGATGTCGCGGGACCGATCAATCCAATCTTCGTGTACAGAACTTCACAAGCACGAGTGTAGAAGCATGAAAAATCTCAGCTGATAACTTTCCTCCACCGCAGCGCAGATGATACAAAGGCGTAGACCGAGTATTAAAAAGACAACAGAAGATGCGGAATGAAGTTTTGTTATTATTATGCCTACAAAGATCTAGTATAGATTTATTAAGGCTATACGTAAAAGACTAATCCTACTTCTTCCACAAAATGATCAATTACAGATTCAGCAAAGCCTAGAGGAGTCTACAAGGGGATTAGTCTTCGTCAAAGCGTAGTCCCCCTTCTTCTCTGTATGCATACTAGAAGATTGATCCCCATTGAAGCTTATTCTGACTTTCTTGTTGGCGCAACCCTCCAAAAGTGCATAAGCTATTCGACTGAAACGAGCAACTTCCTGAAGCAGCAATTGGCCCGGGTTTTCAGAAGGCGCAGAAGGTCTCAAAAGCCCAGAATAGGCAGGGCAGAGAACAACCTGTGGCTCTTCGAGCTGGCCATCCACCAACAAGCTAGGTTGTCAGGGCCTCGAAGACATCCAAGGCATTGCCCAGGTTCAAACTCACCATGAGAAGCGTCCCAGCACGTTCTAAGACTCATCAACCGTTCTTCTACGAAGGCATAGCACCTTTGAACGAAGGAATCCTCAACCAAAATTTGACCTAGGCAAGGCCAACCGTCGCTCGAAGCTAAGTCTGGATCCAATATGGTGGAGGAGGGTGCCAGGAAGAAGACGTGACTCTTCAGAAAAAACACCACCTTTATATAGGGCGAGAGTGGTCCAAAACACAGGCCACATGGCCGACGGTCAAAACTTCCACATTAATGGGATGAACCTAGGACTCAGCACGCTGAATATCATTAAATAATGTTCATTCGACTAAGTCTTAGACTATCCTAAGACCCCTTGAAATTCCCTAAATAACGATGGCAATTAAGAGGGAGTCGTTCATTAAGGAGCGGTCATTCGTTGCTCTTTAAAAGAAGACTTCAAAGCCAAGGCCTTCAATCCAGAGGCACAGCTACATTCCTGCGCCAACCTTAGGCACAGACTGGTGATGTTTTAACACCACCTTAACTCTAACAGTGCAGCACACTGCTTCGACCCAAAAGCTTAACTACCTTTCGTCAGAGAATTAGAAGACACCGTTTGCCTCTAGCACAAGCCCGACTGCTACTCTAAAGCACAGTAAAATGGTCCATCTGAAGGTCCAACCTACTCGTCGCCCTAAAGCACAGTGACTTTGCCCAAAACACAGCCTACTCGTTGCCCCTAAAAGCACAGAGGCCCCGTTGTCTTCGAAACATAGTCCACTTGTCGCCCTAAAGCATAGAGGTTCCGTCGTCTCCAGAAGCACAGTCTACTCATCGCCCCAGAAGCGTAGCCTGCCTTGCATGAAGTACATACGGCATGGTCCCACTCAATCGATTTGCTTAAATTGCCCTCTCAAATATAGGATTGGGATTGATCAAGTTGATGAATGCAGATTGATTTAAATCACAGACGAAGATCATACAAAATCTAAATCTGAGATAAAATCCCAAGATTTGCTCGGCTACATCCGAATAAGCAAATCGGCACGCGCCACGTGTCACCTCCTTTGGTTATTTTGATAACCACCAGAGATCTCGTTTGAGAGAAATATCAGCACCCACCATGTGTCAGCGCTAAAGAAGCCCGCACCGTACAAGGATGATAGATTCCTTTATATCTCGAAACCCTAATGCACATCGCATATGTGCCCCTCTCTCCTATAAATAGTAGAGGTTTTCCCCCAAAAAAAGTATCGACAAGGAGAAGAAGATCCACAGAATTATCAAAATCTTCAACTTTGGCGTCCTTTTGATCGGCAACCCTATTCGTCGCCCTAAAGCACAGTGACTTTGCCTGAAACACAGCCTACTCGTTGCCCCTAAAAGCATAGAGGCCCCGTTGTCTTCGAAACAAGTCCACTTGCCGCCCTAAAGCATAGTGGTTCCGTCGTCTCCAGAAGCACAGTCTACTCATCGCCCCAGAAGCGCAGCCTGCCTGCCTGAAGTACAGATGGCATGGTCCCACCCAATCGATTTGCTTAAATTGCCCCTCTCAAAGATAGGATTGGGATTGATCAAGTTGATGAATGTAGATTGATTTAAATCTCAGACGAAGATCATACAAAATCTAAATCTGAGATAAAATCCTAAGATTTGCTCGGCTACATCCGAATAAGCAAATCGGCATGTGCCACGTGTCACCTCTTTTGGTTATTTGGTAACCACCAGAGATCTCGTTTGAGAGGAATATCAGCACCCACCATGTGTCAGCGCTATAGAAGCCCGTACCGTATAAGGACGACAGATTTCTTCATATCTCAAAACCCTAATGCACATCGCATATGTTCCCCTCTGTCCTATAAATAGTAGAGGTTTTCTCCCAACAAAAGGATCGACAAGGAGAAGAAGATCCACAGAATTATCAAAATCTTCAACTTCGGCGTCCTTTTGATCGGCAACCCTAGAGTTCCATCAAAGGCACCAGAAAGTCAGAGCAAGTCTCATATCATCATCGGATCGTCAACAGAGTAAAGGAGTTGCTGCAGTTCTCAATCTCCACCGTCACACTTTTCCAGAAACTTTTGTACTTAGATTTTTTCGCATAAGAATCGATTGTACTTTTTTTACCTTCATAATACAAAAAGTTCGTTCAACCTTTTGTCACGTCGAACAAGATGGCGACTCTACTGGGGACTACCTTCTCCTCCAACGAGAAGGTGGTGACGCAATCCGATAATGACTTGCTGGGATCCTTTCAGAAGATGTTGGTCGTACACTTCGACAAGCAAGCTTTTGAAGATCTTCTTTCTGAAGAGAAGTCGAGCCCTTCGAAGCAGTTCATAAAACTGAAGAAGACTCGACGGACCTGGGTGCCTAAGGCGGCTGCGACGAGCAGCACGATGGAGGGGACTGCACCTCAGACCCTCCTCGTCGATGAAGACCCAAAGATCCCTTTGACCGCTGATGTCGGGCCATCTCTCTCTCATCCCATGCTCGGGAAATGCAGAGAAGAGCACGACTATCCTATGGCTAGCGTGATAAAGGCACAACACCGAAAGGAGCAGATAACGGTTCGCCCGCTTGTGGAGAGTGTTGCACCGGTGAGAACTTCTGCCTTCGACAGAATAACCAGTCCATCGGGTATGGCCATGTTGGATCCCGAATACTGCGCATCATATAATCATGGTAGGAGGAGATCCAAGGCAGCACTGGCCCTATGCGATCAAATGGTAGACTGGAGGCCCGCGTTGACAGTAACACGCACACCCGATGGAAAGCTATACAAGACCACCCCAGACTCTCCGAAGCCTCGTCAGGCAGAACACCGTCATCCCTTGAGCACCCACACGCACTACTCAAGGCTGGAGGAACGTCATCAACGACTCTCTGATCGAGGCATACTCGGACCTCACCCACAGGAATTCGAAGGAAGAATGCCTTCTCCATATCTCTTTGATTGTGCACAGCGATCCTGTATACACGAAGGAAGTAGAGGCATAAAGACTTCGTCTGCTTCCTGCGAGCGTAGGACGAGAGAAGAATCTAAGACGCAGTTGGTATCTAAATCAAGACCTAACTGTACTCAGATTACCATCAATTGCTGCTGATGTGAAGCAGATCTATCACCGCCAAAGAGGACGCCCGTCTTTCAAAGGCTGCAACCTATAACTGGTGAAGAAGAAGAAGAGCTCCGTATTGGTTCATGTAATGTTGCTCGGGACTCTCCGTTCCAGAAGAAGCTATCCAAGAAACCTATTTCCTCGGTTGGCAAGTCCAAATACCGGCCTGGGGGTTGCAAGAAGCCTACGTCCAAGGAAGGCGTGTTCCAACACACGCGCTCCAAGGACAGATCATCATCGCAAGAAGATAGTTCATCGACCGTTGCACCTGTTGGGGGTAGCCAACCTGCTATGGTGTATAACAACCCTTGGTTTCAGCATGACAAAGAGGCGTATGACACCGACACTTCTGCGGGCCCAAGCAGTCAAAAGATTGGGGGCAGGATCAATGTCGAGTCGGAGGACGATCACAACTTACCCATCTTCCCATAAGGCGATGAGCACTAGCACTCTGAATCAGAAAGCGAAAGATCTACCACCCCTTATACTTACACGGATATAACATCTGTTGTCACGCCCCGCTCCCGTAGGAGCGATCGTCCTCGCTAAGGTGTGATGCCGCACGGGCCTAGGTTGCGCCCGTACAAGGCTAATTCTAGAAACGGCCGATTTGAGCTAGGCCACAGAGTCGCACAGAGTGTCTCCGTTTGCAGCAGAAAGTATATGAACACAAGTTGAAGCGAATTCAAACTCTTTATTTATTTTCAAGAAGTTACAAGCGGCGCTAGGCCGAGATTACAAGTCGCTCAAGCTCTCTCTCTCTGAAACATAAAAGGCATGCCAAGTGGCTTACAAGATGGAATGATTCATGGCGATGTTCTGATACATTATGTCCTGTATATGGTGCTTCAGCTCCTTGTAATGCTCTAAGGCTCCAGAGTTGGCTTCGCACCTTAGCACGTTCGAGGGAAGCTCCGTACCCGATGACATCTCCTGCGTCCTGCAAGCAAACTGTGGGGTTATCAGTACATTGTTATGCACTGGTGAGGAGGCTAGCTCGTCCACAATGCTATCATTACCAAACACGTTCTATTTACTTTTGTGCACCGTCTATCATTCATTGTCTTTCTTATCTTGCCTTAGGGTCAGTTTCATGGCATATTTTATAACCTATCTCATGTTAACGATTCCAAGTGTTTGTATGGAAATACATGCATGACTTACCCATACTTACCGTCCGATCTTCCCTGTCCAAAGTAAACCAAGTTAGTCAACATTCATACATAACAACTTAACGTAATTCATGTGAACATTCAGTGTCGAGGGCGTGTCCCTGCCTCAAATTCTAGCACGTCGTAGGCATGTTCTCTAACTCATTTACATGAAGTACTCTTTATCATTTGGTGTGTTATATTTCAAGCCTGTTCAGAAGGCGCTTCATTCAGTTAACTTAGACTACTTTGTTTCAATACAAGGACTTGCACATAGATTGCCACCAGCAAAGCCTACTTAATCTATATGTACCAGTCGCTGGCATCACAAGCCAATTTGGACATATTCTTCTTTAGTATTCTTATCTGTTATAGCGTGATGGCTGGTACACCTTGATAGTCTCTTGAAATACCCGGCCTTATGTCCCCTGGGTGGCCAAGCCCGCACCCAGGCCAGCACCGTAAGCCATTTTGATTCTGCCTAGGTCGGCCACGATGCCTCCCTTTGATCGTACCGCGAAATCCCTTATTACTCCTACCTCCCAAATACGATAGGATTGTCTACGACCATTTCGTATTCGCTTGTCATTTTAACTTAACGGCTTATCCCTGAGCCGTGGGTTATCTGTGAGCCATGATGCGTTATCGACCAGGTTGGCAGCAGCGTCCGTACAGCGCGGGTAGCGAGCCCCGATGCACATCCCCGTCATACCTGTCGCTAACCATTCATTTCTTTCTTATCTATTATTCATTCTTTCTTTTCTTCTTTTTACTTGTTCATTCGTTCATTTATTCATTCACATATTCATTCATTCATTCGTTGATTCATTCATTCAATTATTCGTTCATTCATTCATTCATACATTATGCAACTCCCCGTGCGGGAGTCGCCTTGGCGACCCATCGGTCTCGAAGTCTTCCCATGTTGCTATACTCTACTCGGAACAACTATAGTGATAGTCTTCCATTTCATTGTTGTAAACTGTTCATTGTTTCATTGTTGAACGCATAAAGAACTTGATTGTAAGCTTGTGCCTTAGCACGAGCGTGGAGCGCGGTGCGAGAGTTCCTATATTTTTCGAGTTCTTTTCTATGTTCTAAACAAGCATACAAGAGGGGATTATTCCCTTAGCTTGGTGCCTTGAGTCATTTATTAGCATGCACGGTGTTATCGCCTAGCGATTCTAGCAATAGTGTCCGTATTATTATGTGTCTAGGCTAAGCAAAGATGGGTTCATCGGAGCCACCCACCTTAGCTATATTCGCATCGGCCGAGCGATAGTCCGAGCGTGCCTTTGAAAGTCTAAGTCTGAATTCATCTTCGATGGGCCAATATAAGTCTTGCGTCGATTCTTCATTCGGTTGAAGCAACTCTTCGAGTCGACGGCTCGTTTGAGTCGTTGCACTTGCCGTTTGATTCGGCATTCCGCTAGGGCGGAGCGGGTCATTACATAATACACCACTCAAAACAAGTCTCGTCCTCGAGACTTCCTGAGTGCAGGTCATCCTACCATTCCTTAACTCATGTCGTGTGCATATCTTAGACAATCCCTATCGAATGGCTTTATCGCTCGATGGCATCGAACTATGCTCGGTTATCCTTCCAAGTTTTATATTGCATGTGTTTGGTGAATTTTATTGAATGATTGTTCATTCATTTTAGACTTGATGGTACTTATTCAATCATCGTGTTTCTTCGACTTGGTCACTATTGTGCCCTGTTACGGGGCTGTGATGGTCGCACGAGGTGCGTTGTAATTCTTCAAACCTGAGAGTCGTAGGCTGAGGCTAACTCACTTTTGTTTATGCACATCTCAATACCCACTCGCAACTGCATTCGAGTTCATCATATCGCTGAGTTTGGATCGTGCACATATTCAAGGCATCCCCCGAATACGTACATTTCAACCCTTGTTTTCAGCATGACAAAGAGGCGTATGACACCGACACTTCTACGGGCACAAGCAGTCAAAAGATTTGGGGCAGGAATAATGTCGAGTCGGAGGACGATCACAACTTATCCGTCTTTCCACAAGGCGATGAGCACTAGCACTCTGAATCAGAAAGCGAAAGATCTACCACCCCTTATACTTACATACACATAACATCTGTTGTCACGCTCCGCTCCCGTAGGAGCGATTGTCCTCGCTAAAGCGTGATGCCGTACGGGCCTAGGTTGCACCCGTGCAAGGCTAATCCCAGAAACGGCCGATTTGAACTAGGCCACAGATTTGCACAGAGTGTCCCCATTTGCAGCGAAAAGTAAATGAACACAAGTTGAAGCGAATTCAAACTCTTTATTGATTTTCAAGATGTTACAAGCGGCGCTAGGCCGAGATTACAAGTCGCTCAAGCTCTCTCTCTGAAACATAAAAGGCGTACCAAGTGGCTTACAAGATGGAATGATTTATATCGATGTTCCGATACATTATGTCCTGTATATGGTACTTCAGCTCCTTGCAATGCTCCAAGGCTCCAGAGTTGGCTCGCGTCTTAGCACGTTCGAGGAAAGCTCCGCACCCGACGACATCTCCTATGTCTTGCAAGCAAACTGTGGGGTTATCAGTACATTGTTATGCACTGGTAGGGAGGCTAGCTCGCCCACAATGTTATCATTACCAAGCACGTTCTATTTACTTTTGTGTACCGTCTATCATTCATTGACTTTTTAATCTTACCTTAGGGTCAGTTTCATGGCATATTACATAACCTATCTCGTGTTACCGATTCTAAGTGTTTGCATGGAAATACATGCACGACTTACCCATACTTACCGTCCGATCTTCCCTGTCCAAAGTAAACCAAGTTAGTCAATAATTCATACATAACAACTTAACGTAATTCATGTGAACATTCAGTGTCGAGGGCGTGTCCCTGCCTCAGATTCTAGCACGTCGTAGGAATGTTCTCTAACTCATTTGCATGAAGTAGTCTTTATCATTTTGTGTGTTATATTTCAAGCCTGTTCAGAAGGCGCTTCATTTATTTAACTTAGACTACTTTGTTTCAATGCAAGGACTTGCATGTGGATTGCCACCAGCAAAGCCCACTTAATCTATATGCACCGGTCGTTGGCATCACAAGCTAATTTGGACATATTCTTCTTTGGTATTCTCACCTATCATAGCGTGATGGCTGGTACACCTTGATAGTCTTTTGAAATACCCGGCCTTACATCTCCTGGGTGGCCAAGCCCGCACCCAGGCCAGCACCGTAAGCCATTTTGATTCCGCCTAGGCCGGCCACGATGCCTCCCTTTGATCGTGTCGCAGAATCCCTTATTACTCCTACCTCCCGTATATGATGGGATTGTCCACGACCATTTCGTATTGTCTTGTCATTTTAATTTAACGACTTGTCCCTGAGCCGTGGGCTGTCTGTGAGCCATGATGCGTTATCGACCAGGTTGGTGGCGACGTCCGTGCAGTGCGGGTAGCGAGCCCCGATGCACGACCCCGTCATATCTGTCGCTAACCATTCCTTTCTTTCTTATCTTTTATTCATTCTTTCTTTTCTTTCTTTCACTTGTTTGTTCGTTCATTGATTCATTCATATATTCATTCATTCATTCGTTGATTCATTTATTCACTTATTCGTTCATTCATTCATTCATACATTATGCAACTCACCGTACGGGAGTCGCCTTGGTGACCCATCGGTCCCCAAGTCTTCCCATGTTGCTATACTCTACTCGGAACGACTATGTCGATAGTCTTCCGTTTCATTGTTGTAAACCGTTCATTGTTTTATTGTTCAATGCATAAGGAACTTGAATGTAAGCTTGTGCCTTAGCTCGAGCGTAGAGCGCGGCGCAAGAGTTCCTATATTTTCTGAGTTCTTTTCCATGTTCTAAAAAAGCATACAAGAGGGAATTATTCCCTTAGCTAGGTGCGGTGAGTTATTTATTAGCATGTGCGATGCTATCGCCTAGCGATTCTAGTAATAGTGTCCGTATTGTTATGTGTCTAGGCTAAGCAAAGACGGGTTCATCAGAGCCACCCACCTTAGCTATGTTCACATCGGCCAAGCGATACTCCGAGCGCGCCTTTGAAAGTCTAAGTTTGGATTCATCTTCGATGGGCCAATGTATGTCTTGCATCGATTCTTCATCGGGTCGACGCAACTCTTCGAGTCGACGGCTCGTTTGAGTCGTTGCACTTGCCCTTTGAATCGACGTTCCGCTAGGGCGGAGCGGATCATTACATCTGTGCACACGGCGGCTGATGACAACAAAGAATCAAACGAAAGTGCTGATCAGCAGAAATGCATTGAGGCTCTCGAAGGAAGTCTTAATGCATTGAATATATCCATGCAGACTTTAGCCTCTGTCGTTCTGGAGATTAAGGATAGATTGGTTCCCACTGCCTCTACATATGTGGCTCCGACGGTTCGTGATGGGTCTAGTACCCTGTCCGTCATAAACCAAGTCGCACAGTCGTCGGCCACTCCGACGACCATCAATCCACCAGTATCCAATAAAATATAGTAAGCACTCGAGGAGTTATACGCTCGCCACGATGCCAAATAAAAGTGAGCCACACTCCGAAAGATGGGCATCCGGCAGCCTTATCCTGATGAGTGGGACGATGTGGTTTATCCTCCCAAATATAAACCACAGACTATCACCCCTTATGATACTAAGGAGTCACCCAGATGATACATGAGGTACTTTACCTCATTAACAGGACACCTGCCAAAGAACAACGCCCTTCTCGCCAGCATCTTCGTTGGTCCTATGAATGGTTCTGTAGTTTGCCCGACAACTGCATTAAATCCTTTGAAGACCCGAAGAACATGTTCCTGGAACGGTTCTACGAAGGAGGGATGGACATGACGATGTCTACTCTCATGGATATTGTACAGAAAGAAAAGGAGCCCGTACGAGCGTACATCGAACGCTTCCGCCAGGCCGCCGTAAGACTACCTCCAGACATGCCTGAGCCTATGTTCATGGATTCATGCCGCAAGAATGTGCTCCCTGCCATCAAACTGTGGCACAGTGCTCCCTACATCGAGTCGACGCCCTTCATTACTGAAGCAGACGTAGCTCAGAAAAATGGCACAGGACGTATAACTCCTGGGTCTAAACTTTCCTTCTTTCGAAGAAAAAGGGAAGCGAGTAAGAGACGGTAAAGGCAAACAAGCTATGGCCATCAATATTACAAAGGGTCCAGCACTCGTGAGCTCGAAGCAAGTCAAAGTACAGAAGCCGAAGGAAACCAACTCCTTCAATGACGAAGACACTCTCGAGTTATTCAAGATGCTGACCAAGGACGGCAGGCTGCAGCTTCCACCTCCCAAGCGTCCTGACGAAGTAGGAAAGGTAGATAATCCTAAGTACTGAAATTACCACCAGTACATCCACCACTCAACACGCGACTGCTATATGTTGAAAAGACAGATTCAACGTTCTATCGACGCTAAAGTCATCTTCCTCGATTACGAGAAAAAGACTGTGCCGGCCAACATGGTCACGATACAGTTCGAAAGCTTCCCGATAGCTGAGACTCAAGATGGCATCATTGTTACGCCCCACTACCGTAGGAGCGATCGTCCTCGCTAAGGAATGATGCCACACGAGCCTAGATTGCGCTCGTGTAAGACGGGTTCCATAACGACCGATTACAGCGGCTGCGATGGGGTCATCGCAGACATTGAATAATAGCAACAAAAATTTAAAGCAAAACACAAGTTATTCAAAAGAAGCTCTTTATTGATATTGAAACAAAGGTTACAATGGGGCACAAGGCCAAGATTACAATCACTCAAGCTCACTCTTCTCACTTTACAAGTCACTCAGCTCTCTCTCATCTCTCAATACATGTCCCGAGCCAGCGGATGCTTCAGATAGGCGACGTCCATACATTATGTCCCATATAAGTTCTGACTCCATGCGGTAGCACGCCTCGAATCACCAAGGAACTCCGTACCTCGATGCATCCAAGCGAGCTCCGTGCCACGAGCTTCTACCTGTACCTGCACATGAAAACTGTGTGGGTGTCAGTACTCAACTATACTGCTGGAATGAGCTCCTCGCCCACCCATACAAATCCAACACGTCAATTTACTTTGTGCAACATAGTCCCTTCTTGATTGTCTTTCTACTCTTGCCTTAGGATCAATTTTAGGATAGACGCCTTGGTCTATTTTGTGTCTTTAGACCATCTCGTGTTGCGACAATAACGTCAACTCATACTTTGCCACTAGACCCATTTCGTACCGACAATGTTAACCTATCAAGTCGTGCTTGCCTTTCGGCCCATAATTAGAGATGCGACTAAACGATAGTACCAAATTTCTACGCGACCGTGCTACAAGTCCATTGTGTCGTGTCTCGTAAACTCAGTGTCACTTAACCATATTACTACCTCGCGGCCCTTGCTACTTTAATCACCAACTGACCCAATTAAGACTTATGGACTAAGTGTCACTCGACAGACTTTGCCTTGTGGCGTTTTCTGACTTAAACTCAAGATGACTCAAATCCAACTTATACAACTTATATGCCGACAAATTTAGACTCGATGCCACATCTTGTGCCGAAGTACGTCGCCTACTTTGCAGCCAAATCTTATGCCAAAACATTGTCTTTCGATCGTACACGCATTCGACTTGACTCATTAATATAGTGCACACAATACTCGACTCAATCCAAAGGCATACACGCGGATCATCACACATGCCGACTCATCTATATGATAGGTCACTAGCGCCCGACGCTATTCTGGATACCCTAGCTTGTTAGACAGATGTCCCTTGCCAGCGCGAGTAGCGAGCTCCGCTGTAAGTGTAGGGCCTTAAAATCAAGTTATGCCCTGAACATAGTAATCAGTGATCAAGTTGCGCTCCAAAGATCAGGTTGTGCCACTGATATGAAGCTCAGAGAACAAGTTGTACCACTGATCAGGTTGTGCCTGATATCAGACTGCATCCAGTCATAATGCACCAAAATCTATGTGGCATCTGACACTTAATGGCTATCATTACCTGACAACACTGACAACTGACACCACAGTGAACGAGGAAAATCTCTTCGAATCCTATGAATTGTGTCGCTCAAGGGGAGTTGGTAGATAGCTGTCCTGTACACTTCGTAGGTTGCGCCTAGGCGCAATCCAGACAAAATCTGTAGTTGTGTCTAGGCGCAATCTGAATGACTTCGGCTCAAAAGCTGCCACGTGTCTAGGAGTGGCTCAATCAGGCGCAGTTGAGCGAAGCTCGCACAGCCTGATGAAGTTGAGACAACTTACATTCTAAAGCAGGATGACGTGGCGTACATGCCACTAATCTTTCAAGACGTGTCTACTATCCTGTACACGACCACGCGCATCTCAATCATATGATGCCACGCGTCTAAATACAGTTAGTACACGACTTAACAACTGAATAAAAGTTGGTACAACAGGAGGTTGGCACAACCCAATATGGCGCAATTCAGCCTCGCGCACATCAGAATAACTGCTAAAATAGTTATTTCTTGAACTCTATAAATACGGTTTCCAATCATTGTGAAATGATCAGATACATACGCACAGAGATCAAAAACTCTTGTAAAATTGCTGCTGCATTCTCCAGAGGCTACAGTCTTCAAGTTCACATAGTCCAAGGGATAGAGTGATCGTCTTCTGATCAGATTCCTACAGTTGTACTTCTCCAGAATTTATTGTACTTTGTACTATTCTTTTTCAAGTTTAGAATAAACTTTTTTTTGTTTTTTGCAAACAAAATGGCGACTCTGCTGGGGACGACTTTCTCCTCCGACGAGAAGGTGACAACTCAATGTGACACTGCGTCGATCGGCAAGACGCAGAAGACTCTGGTTGTTCAAGTCAACCAGACAGCCCATGAGGATATGATTAGCACCAAGAGCAACAAGCGTACGACGGCTATTGCCAAGAACAGGACTGTGTGGGCTCTTAAATTTCCTATGGTCACTGTTGCCCAGGCGCAACCTGAGTGTTCAGTAGCTAAGACACAATCTGTCTCGGCGGCTCAGGCACGGCTTGCTTCTGTTGCCCGTGTGCAACCTATTTATCCTGCTGCCCACGCGCAGTCTACTACTCTCTTTGCTGCCAAGGTGCAGTCTGTTCAAGCCATCGTTGAGGGGCAGTCTACCCATGTTGCTTCCAAGGTACCTCCAGTAGCCCGTAGGACTATGGCACAACCCAAGCAATCATCATCTCAGGCGCAGTCTGCTACTCTGATACAACTCAAGGGAACTAGTCTTTTTGCTATTCCCTCTTCTAATTCTCAAGTTCTGAACTTGGAGAATCAATGTTCGAATGCCAATACTAGACAGAACAAAGGGAAGAGTCCTTTGACACTTCCTCAATTGGCGCAATCTGTGCCTAAAATGGTCTCACGACAGAACAAAGAGAAAGCTTCTTAGCTGACCCTCCACAAAATAAAGGAAAGCACGCTTTGGTCTTTTCTCAAACTTCCCTGGTCTATGACTCAGAGGAAGATCTATCAGATTCTATTCCTTTAAACAGAGGTCTTCGGATCTCTGATATTGGAAAGAATACTGACCAAAGAGGTATCTTACCGACCCCTATGGGGTTTGGTCAAGACCTTCCCACCTTGAAAATTTCAAGATCTAAGCAAAGAAAATTGAGGGTATCACAAACAGAAACACCTGGAGCAGAATTTTCTGATTTACGCATATATCTTAATAGGCGTCAACCAATATCAACTTTGGCGAAACGTAAGAACCCTATGCCAAAGGCCAATCTGTACCAAAAGCCAAAGTTTGAAAAGAAAGACCCAACCACCTATGCTAATGAGTTGAGTACATCTTTGTACACTCAGGGAACTAAACATCTGAAGAATATGAGACATGTTCCTAACATCATTAAGGAATATGTTCCTCCGACTTCTTCTCGTCCTGTAGTTGTAACTGATTTACGGCAACGTCTTACACAAAGACGAGAGATTACAGGGATGTCTCCCTCACCTCCAAATCGTGCTTCAGATCGCCATTGCCTTCATGAAGTCGTCATCAACTGTTGTTGCCAATCGGCTTGACGATATGTCTTCGATCGTCTGAACTATGCGTCAACTCCTGAACATATATTAGAAGACGAAGATGAACTATTATATGATTCTGTCAACATGACTTCTCAAGGCACTGGGGGTGGGAAACGTCCAAGACATAATGTATCCCGTAATCCTAGTCAGCAATACTTAGATCGGATCTATGCATCCAGTGAAGGTGTCTTTCAATACACTAGATCGAGGAATCGACATTTGAACGAAGGTGTCTCTAATCAAGAAGATCTTCCTATTGCATATATAGGAGAGGACTCTTTCTCAGAGTTTAATGCAGATAGTGAAAGTTCTGAACAAACTATCTCATCAACAGCAGTAAGAGAAGTGACGGCATATACCATTATAGAAGATCAAGATACATCTACTTCAACCAGTCAAGGGCAACGAATTGCAGCACTAGAAGACAAACTAAAGACCATGGCAGAGATAGTCGCAAGCATGCATACTATAATCGTGGCTCAACATACAATGCCACCGATTGTAAACCCTGCTATAAACCCTGAGCTTATAGCATCTTCCGTACCTGCTATTCTAGGGGTACCAACTCCTTAGGTTGCTTCCGTGCCAGTTAAAGATGATCCCAGTCAGCCTGGTACTGGAGGTGGTAATTACCACGCTGTTCCTCCTCCTAACACTTCTAACCAGCCTACCAATTCCCAAACATCAGGTGATGCTAATGAGGCTGTAAAACTCTTACACACTTAGTTTGAGGCCTTCAAGCAGAAGGATGGAATACAAAGACTGGGCATAAAGCAATCATATCCTATAGAGTGGAAGGAAGTTCTATTTCCTCCTAAGTACAAGCTTCCAACCATTATGCTGTTTGATGGTAGCACTTCTCCAAGTCAGTACATCAATCATTTTGAGGTAATGACTGATCAATTACAGCCAAATGATGCTCTCCTTACCAGAGTCTTCATCGGTTGTTCAGTCGGCGCAGCCTATGACTGGTATCGTAGCCTGCCTGATGGCTGCATCATTTCTTTTGCTGGTTTCAAGCAAATGTTCTTGGAACGATTTTACGAAGGAATCAACGACATGACAATGCCTTCTCTCATTAAGATCAAACAGAGGTACAATGAATCCACAGAGAGTTTTATTAAAAGATTCTGCTGAGAGGCACTAAAAATGCCTTTAGGAACTCCATCTGCTATAACAATAGACACTTACAAATCAAACTTGTTGCCTATTATCAGTATGTGGACAGGATCTACATAATTCCAGGATTAGCCTTCTTTCATTGTCAATGCCAAAGCAGTCGAGGTCAGTGCCAAAAAGTTCAAGCAGTTAGGAGTCCAAATGACTCATCCTAACCAGGATGAACACTCTACACCCGGGGGTAGTAATCGCCAGAATAACTGCAAGAGTAAAGAAACACTGGCCATCAATCTCAAGGGCAAGGAGTCTTTGGCTGTCAACGTCACTCAGACGGCATCCACTCCATCAGCACCACCACAGAAATCAACTCGTCCAAAAGAAGAGTATTCTCTTGATGAAGATGATACTTTAAGCATCTTTGATTGCTTGATCAAAAGCAATAAGCTTCAGCTTCCAGAGGCAAAACGGCCAGAAGAAGTGGGTAAAAATGATCACCCTAAATACTGTGTTTATCACAGATTTATAGGGCATCCAACCAGAGCATGTTATGTGCTCAAGGGTAAAATCCAAGAGTTGGTCAACTCTGGAGCAATTACTCTGTAACAGGACGAGAAAACGGTGACTGCTAATGTAGTTTCTCTATAATTCGGTGATTTTCCACAACAACTTGTGCAAGATGGTGTTATCCCCTTTCCAAGGACTACTCTTGAGATCGTGAATCTCCTACCTCCTCAAAATAAAGGTTTTGTTCCACTGTCAACTGACAGAGGAGAGATTATGTAGATTCATCCAGATCTGGTTGCAGGATTTTAAATGCCTTCCGCTTATAAGCAAAAGAAGCATTCCAAATCTAAATCCAAGAACTGCAATATGGTATCCTTTGAACAAGTAATAGAAGAAGAAATTATAATGGGCACTAGATCAGGAAAACCCTATCTTCGAGAGTATCCCGAAAATCAAAAGAATCCTGCTCCATCTCCTGATGATGCCCCTACATCATCTTCTCCTGGCGAGAATATATAACCACATCCTTGCTGGTGGTCGAACCATCTCCTTCTAAACCAACATCAGCAGATAAGGTGAAGCAACATGTTCGCTTTGACAAAGCACTAAAGAAGTCCTCATCTCTTGGACTTGAAAAGCCTTATAATTTTGACATATTGGCTCAATTGGCCAATACTCCAGCAAGATTGTCAATCTTTGAACTTTTACGTCTCTCAAATGAAACTCGAGAGACATTAAGTGAAGCCTTGATACAGGCTGACGCTTGTCTTACTCTTCTTAAGAAACCTGAAAAGGAGCCAGTCAGCTGTGCACATTGTCATAGTGTATTTGAATTAATACCCAATATTACTTTCACACAAGATGACATGTTGTTAGAAGACAATCGTCATGATCGTCCTCTTTATTTCACGGGGTATGTAGACACCATGAAAGTCGATCGCATTCTGATTGACCCCGGGTCCGCACTTAGCATTATGCCGAAGTCTTTACTGGATGCTTTGAACATTCCAGTGCATAACCTTTCTACGACTATCACTACCATCCTGGGGTTTAATCAAGGAAGAAGTGAACCTTTGGAGAAGATACGCCTATAACTTCAAATTGGCAATCTTCGTACAAATTTCTATGTTATTGACAATCATGGCTCATACAACGCTTTGTTGGGAAGGCCATTCCTCCATGAACACAATATTGTACCCTCTACGCTCCATCAATGTTTCAAATTTGTGGATGCTAATGGAGAAGTCCAAAAAGAGGTTACAGATTTGAATCCTTTCAAAGGGGTTGAAGCATACTGCAACGATTCTCACATGTACAAGGAAGAATTCATGAAGGTGGTACTAAAAATAGATACGAATGAAGAACAGAAGAGTGTGCAAAATGATACTCTGGTGATCCTGGTCAAAGTATGCACCTCATGTCCTCAGTCTTCCAAACCACTGACTATCTATCTTCCTTCCCATGAGAAGCAGCCCAAGGGTAATAATCGGGAACAAAGGGTGCTTACCTTTTCTGAGCCGCTTGTAATCGATCTTCATCGCAAGAAGCTCCCTCCTCCTTCTCGTTCTTCTTCTCCTCCTATTTTCATCAATCTGACTAAGCTTGCTAAGGCTAAAGTCCCTGTTGTAAATGATGGTGTAAAAATCAATAAAGCATCTCCTTTGCAGTATACTGATGTCTCTTACTATACTCAGTGCTATTTAGATATACTAGATAACTTTAAACCACTTACAATAGAAGTCGTATCATCTCTGTGAAATATGGTATCATTAGATTCAATACAGGAGTCGTACTTCTTAGTACCGTCTAGAAAGAAAGAATAAAAAGCCTATATTCTTCAACAAAAGAGAGGAACCCAAAATCATGCTCTATAATGATAATAGAGATGATACAGGAAGGCTACAATTATGACGCTATAGTCCACAATCCAAAGCCATCAACCGTAAAATGGGCTATGATTTCAGAACAGGCCTCAACAATGGTAGAGGAAGGCGAACTCCTCTTTGTATTGCTGTTCCAAAAGGAAAATCACAACAATACCATAGTAAAACAAAACGAGAACTAGGTTATACGTCACCACTTCCAACTCCAGAATCTTCTGAATCTGATGAAGAAGAATGTTCAAACTCTTTTGATTCTATCTCATAGATTTCTGATACCAGCATTGGTCATGTTTATCGGATAACAGTATCCTCTAACATGGTGTCCACCGAATTCTCGAAAGAAGATGAAGATGACATTGAAGAAGCTCCTAAAGTGGACCCTTGGGCACAAAAGATGGACAATCAGTAGGAACTTCATTTCGAACAACGTGAACCACCTACTGAGGATCAACTAGTCCAGATCGATATTGGAGAGGAGGGTGTATCACGACCAATCTTCATTAGCAAAAATCTTCCAGAGGATGATAAACAAGAATTAATTCATCTTATTCATGAATATATTGATGTCTTCACCTGGAGTTATGAGGATATGCCAGGATTAGATCCTCAAGTTGCAACTCATACGCTTAACATCCTACCGAATGCCAAGCCGGTCAAACAACAACAACGGCGATTCAAGCCTTAAATGATGGATGCAATTGATGATGAAGTCAAAAAGCTTATAGCTTGCAATTTTATCAGAGAAAAACAGCATCCTGAATGGGTAGCCAACGTTGTACCAGTTCTGAAGAAGACCAAAATAGATCAAATTTGCATAGACTTTTGGGATCCCAATGATGCTTGTCCTAAAGACGAGTTCCCTCTCCCAATTACTGATGTCATGATCGACAATACATGTGGATTCGAACGAATTTCTTTCATGGATGGTTTTTTTAGATATAATCAAATTTGGATGAATCCTGAAGATGAGAAACATACTTCATTTCATACTCCTCATGGAGTATACTGTTATACAGTCATGCCGTTTGGTCTTAAGAATGCAGGTGCAACTTACCAGCGGGCTATAAGTACTATCTTTTGCGATCATCTGCAAAAACTGTCGAATGCTATGTTGACGATATTGCTGTCAAAACTCGTCTCAAGAAAGATCACATTCAAGATTTAAGAACCATCTTCAATCAAATGCGCCAGCATCAACTTAAAATGAACCCCACCAAGTCTTTCTTGGGTGTCTTTAGTGGCAAATTTCTTGGCTTCGTAATTACCTCTAAGGGTATACACGTTGATCCCGAGAAGATCAAAGCCATTCAAGAGATGCATCCTCCAGGCAACCTAAAAAGCTACGAGGATTCCAAGGTCGACTTGCGTACATCAGGCGGATCATTTCGAATTTATCTAGACGTTGCAGACCATTTACTCAGTTAATGAAGAAAGGTGTATCTTTCGTTTGGACGGAAGAATGTCAACGAGAATTTGACGACATAAAGCGTTATTTAATGAGTCCACCGGTTCTTGTACTACCGATTTTAGGAATACCCTTCTTAATGTATGTCCGGGCAATGGATCATTCATTGGGAGCGTTGCTAGCTCAGAAAAACAAAGAAGATCATGAGCAAGCCATCTACTATCTTAGTCGAACGATGATTGGAGCTGAACACCATTATAGTCCGGTAGAGAAGGAATGTTTAGCCTTAATGTTTGCTGTTTAGAAGACAAGACATTACATCATAGGCCAAACTATTCATGTCATATCCCGAGTCAATCCTCTTCGAGTCTTAATGAAGAAGCCAAGTATACTCAATTCTAGGCTTACCACATGGGCCATATTATTAGCACAATATGATATGGTTTATGTTCCTCACAAGTCCGTGAAAGGCCAAGCACTTGTCGACTTCTTAGCAGCTCATCCTGTCCCTGAGACATCTAAAATCTATGATGGGATTCCGGATGAAATATTAGAATCAAATATGATTTTAGAAGAATTTTCTACCTGGAGGTTGTTCTTTGATGGAGCTTCTAGAATTGGACCTGGAGGTACCCTTGTGGCTGGAGTAGAAATTGTTCTTGTTTCACTCGATGGATTAACTATTCAAAGGGCCTATTCTTTAGACGAATCATGCTCTAACAACGTGGCAGAATACAATACCTTGCTCATTGGACTCCAATTGGCTAAATAACTAGGTGTTGAATATCTTGAAGTATATGGCAACTCTAAGCTGATTGTTAATCATGTTAGAGGCATATATGAAGTCCGACATCAAGATTTAGTACCATACCATGAAGTAGCAACCAAGATAGCTTCTTCGTTCAAAGGATTTTTTATCGAATATATAAGCCGGGCATGCAATACAGAAGCTGATGCCTTAGCTAACATAGCTGCGGTATTGGCAGTACCAGTCAAAAGATAATAGATGGTTGTTATCTCTAATAGAGAATATTTTGTGTTGAAAACAACCAAAACATTGAATTCAGCAACCTAACTGAAGTCAATTTCATTAGCGAGGACTGGAGAGCACCTTTTATTGATTTTACAGTACATGATATCTTGCCAGAAGATCCTAAAAAAGCTACAAGTATCCGTCGTCGATCGCTTCGATTCTATTATAATCATATTACTAAAACACTCTATCGAAGAACTTTTGATGGATTACTCTTGAGGTATCTCGCTGGTGATGAAGCAAAGCAGATATTACGTGAAGCTCATAATGGTGTTTGTGGAGCACATCAGCCTGGTCCTAAACTACAGGATCGTATTCGACGTATGGGCTACTACTGGCCCTCTATGGTATCAGATGCTATTGACTATGCGAGAAAATATCGTGCATGTCAGATTCATGCAAATTTTATTCACCAACCATCGAAATTTCTTCATCCGACTGCTGCCTCATGGCCTTTTGAAGCTTGGGGCATGGATATAATTGGCCCTATCAATCCTCCTTCATCAAAAGGACATCGGTTCATCGTAGCTATAACCGATTATTTTTCTAAGTGGGCAGAAGCTATACCTTTGGCTGAAGTAAATACTAGTAGTGTCATCAACTTCATCAAACATCATATGATATACAGATTTGGTGTCCCTCGCCGAATCATCCATGATAATGGACCGCAATTCATCAGCCAGAAGTTTAATAGGTTCTATGATGACAACATAATCAATAATGTTGTCTCTACGGCCTATAATCCTGCGGCTAATGGATTAGCTGAAGCATTCAACAAGACCATTATCAAACTCCTTAAAAAGTTTGTCTCTATCAACAAACATAATTGGAGTGATAATCTTGGAGAATATTTATGTACATATTGCATTACTGTCCGTAATCCTATAGGTTGTATACCTTTTTCTCTAGTATATGGATGTGAAGCTGTCCTACCCCTGGAAATTTAAATTCTATCATTGAGAATTGCTATTGCTAATGTTCTTACTACAGAAAATAATGACCGTCTTCGGCTTCAGGAATTGGAGGCGCTCGACGAGAAAAGGTTATTAGCTCAACAACACATCGAACTTTATCAAGCCAAGATTTTAAAAGCTTTCAATCGCAAAGTCAGAGTGCGAACATTTCAGGAAGGCGAGTTAGTCCTTACAGTCAGACGTCCTATGACTGTGACACATATGAGCAAAGGCAAGTTTGAGGCAAAATGGGAAAGGCCGTACGTGGTAAACAAAGTTTTCTCAAATGGAGCCTATCAATTAACAGATATGGATGGCAAAGTTGCTATGATGCCTATCAATGGCAAGTTTCTCAAGAAATAATATGTATAAAGACAAAATGTATATTATTTCAGAAACATGATGTAAATAAAAGTTTATTTTATTCATGGAATTACATAAATATTAAGGACGGGGAGGAGGCCCTGATCCTTCATGATTAAATACATAATTTGCCAACAGTTCAAACATCTCATTGTCTGAACTCATAAGAAACTTACAGGCAGCGATCCTCAATGCCTCTTCTTCGACAGTCTTCCTAGGTTCCACTAATTTGGAGATCAAATCCTGTCCTGGTACAGGAGGAACAGTTGAGCCTTTGCCTTTTTATTTTTGAGAAGGCACGGGAAGCTCAGTAGGGGGCATCTCGGTTTCTTCTTCAATCTTTGGAGCAAGTAAATCTTTGGAAGACATTTTCATACAGAAGAGAAAGAGATTTAATTATGATGACCGGTTGTTGACTGGCGCAACTTGACTCAGTCAAAATTTTTCTAAATTCAAAGTATTTCAAAACTTTGAAATGTTTTTTTAAGTTTTGAAAACTTTGAAGGGGGTCTTGTAGGGCCTTAAAATCAAGTTGCGCCCTGAACATACTAATCAGTGATCAAGTTGTGCCCCAAAGATCAGGTTGTGCCACTGGTATGAAGCTCGGAGAACAAGCTGCACCACTGATCAGGTTGTGCCTGATATCAGACTACGCCTAGTCTTATTGCGCAAAAATCTACGTGGCATCTGACACTTAAAGGCCATCATTACCTGACAATACTGATAACGGACACCACAGTGAACGAGAAAAATTTCTTCGAATCCCGTAAATTGTGCCGCTCAAGGGGAGTTGGTAGACAGCTGTCCTGTACACTTCGTAAGTTGCGTCTAGGCGCAATCCAGACAAAATCTTTAGTTGCACCTAGGCACAATCTGAATGACTTCGGCTCAAAAGCTGCTAAGTGTCTAGGCACGGCTCAATTTGGCGCAGTTGACCGAAGCTCGCGCAACCTGATGAAGTTGAGACAACTTACATTCTAAAGCAGGATGACGTAGAGCACATGCCACTAATCTCTTAGGACGTGTCTACTATCCTGTACATGACCACGTGCATCTCAATCATATGATTCCGCATGTCTAAATATAGCTAGTACACGACTTAACAACTGAATGAAAGTTGGCACAATAGGAGGTTGGCACAACCCAATATGGTGCAGTTCAGCCTCGTGCACATCAAAATAACTGCTAAAACAGTTATTTCTTGAACTCTATAGATAGAGTTTCAAATCATTGTGAAATGATCAGATACATACGCACAGAGATCAAGAACTCTTTCAAAATTGCTGCTGCATTCTCCAGAAGCTATAGTCTTCAAGTTCACATAGTCCATGGGATAAAGTGATCGTCTTCTGATCAGATTCCTACAGTTGTACTTCCCCAGAATTCATTGTACTTTGTACTATTCTTTTTCAAGTATGGAATAAACTTTTTTTGTTTTTTGCAAACAGTAAGTCCCTGCCTAACCTGTGCGATCATCCAGCACTGTTAATCAGGTCTCTATCGAAATGGTCCCGTTGGCCGCCTGGGTCGCCGTTCGAGAAACATCATCTCACCTTGTACAAGTTATCTAATGACCATGCAAGACTCGACTCGAACTGACATCTCACACAGTCATTCTACTTTTAGTGTTACTATCTCTTTCAGGGCCAAGTTTAATACTTCTCACATCTGAGACTGCCTCGACGACCCCTGGTCGCAAGCCTTCTTCTTTCGTGCCCTATCATTTCATTCAACTCAGAAACGACTATTCGTGTAAGCCCCCTAATTTTCTACTACGTTTTATTTATTTAAAATATATGTTTGTATTTATTTTTGTACTTCGTATCTACACGTCGCATACGACTTCGCATTTTCGTATTTGTGTAACGTGCAAGATTGCGTTCGTAATTTCTCGACGAGTGCGAATATGTGTCGAGGTACATATGTTAGAAAAATATTTTATTATTATAAATTTTATAAATAATTTTATTTTGTATAAAAAAAGGGTATTTTATTCGTCGTTTACAAATAAATGGTGATTTAGAAATTTTGGTTCAATATTTTGCGAAATGTAAAATTTGCTTATTAAAATATTTTGTTATTTATAAAAGCTATATCATGAAGTAATATTTAAAGTATTTATAGTGATTTTCGAAATTAATTATTTCCCTATTTATTTAAGTATGAAAATAATATTTGAGATTTTGTTAAATTTAATATTTGATTTAATATGGTAAATTAAATAGCAAAAGATTTTATTGACTGTATTTAAAATATTTTAAAGTATAGAATTAATTTGGATTGGATTTGAATTAAATTGAAGTATTTTTAAATCAATTTAAATTAATAGGTGATTTATCTAATTGGGATTAATTAATCCCAATCCCTATCCAACTGGGAATTCCCACCTCCTATAAAAGGAGAGGTACTCCTCCAGTAAAATTCTATCATCCACAACCCCATTGTGTACCGTGTCCGTGTCTCCCATCCACTAAAATTTTCCCACTATAAATACAATATATTTTATCTCGTCCGACAATTCCGGACGCACCTCCACGCCACCACCACCGTGTCGGACACACCCGACATGGCCATACCAATCAGACCCTAAACCTAACCCTAGCCCCCGTCCAGCCTCATCCGCCGTCCGCCGAAGTTTCCGACCGGGAAGTCCCCCTACCACCGCCTTCTCCACACCCTGACATCTCCGCCGACTCCCCACAACCGCCACCACCACCACTGTCGTCGCCACCATCCGCCAGCACCACCCCGATCGTCGCCACCAAATCCACCGCCCCGCCACCATCGACGACCCCGAAAACACAATCAACAGGGAAAACACAAAAATAAACCACGAACAAGCAGAACCCTCACCTGAACACCAGCGAGCGCCACCTCGTCGGCCACCCCGCGCTGCCCCTCGAGAGCCCAGCCCGTCCGACCATCTTCGCGCTCCGGTGAAAAGCTACCACGGCGAAACCCTCCATCCGCGCGCCTCCGCCAGTTCGCCGGGGGACTCCGTCGCCGTTGTGCCCTCTCCGGCGAGCCACCGAACCCCCGTCTGCAGCGTGCATCAACTCCGGCACCGTACCCACCGCGCTCGCGAGATCTGGCCCGATCAGCCGCGCGTCACCCTGCGACCCCTCCGGCGTGCGCTCGACTCAGCGACAGGCCGCCCAAACCCTAGCTTTTCTGCCGCGCCCGGCGTCGACCCCGAGCGCACCGCCGCCTCCCGAGCGGTGGAGCTACCGCCGCCGCTTCCTCACCGATCTGCCACCACCGTCGCCTCGGACTTCTGCCACCACCGGAGCCTCCCGCTGGAGCTCCCGAGGTGAGAACCCTCTCCCGCTTCCCCCTTTCTCTCTCTCTCAATTTCTCTCTCCCCCTCTCTGTTACTGTGTCAAATTTGGGGGGGGGGGGTTTGAGAACTCAGTAGGGAGGAAATATATATTATTATTATTATTATTATTATTATTATATATATAACTTTGTTATTATTATTATTTATTACTGATATTATTATTATTAATTTTATTATCATTATTATCGTTTATTAATATTATTATTAAACATTATCATTATTATTAGTATTATTATGTTTATTTTTTACTGTTATTATTATCATTATTATTATTAACCTTTTTACAAAAGGATTAAGATTAAGGGTTAAATATTAGTATTGTTAATTATTTTTGTATAGATAATTGTTAGTATTTTTATTTGTATTACTCTTTTATTACATTATGATATTTACTAGTTATAATAATCTTTTAAAATTTTCTTTAAAATATATACAGAGTACTATATTGGATTGGCCTATATTTTAAATACGGTTTTAAAACTCTAAATAAGAATTTCTAGATTATTAATATTTATTTACAAATATTTTAGTTTTCAAATTATAATTTACTACTATTTCAAAGAAGTTATCTAAATTATTTTGCCTAAAAAAAATTCATATTTTACAAGTTTTGAGTTTTCTTGTCTAGAAATTAGGAAGGGTTATACAAAATATATAATTTTCATTCTACTCAAATTCCCTCAATTATCTGGATTGCGACTGATCATCCTTCCTACTTCCTCGTGACTCTCGGACCAACACTCAACGAACATGGCTACTGGACAGACATGACTTGTCGGAAATATCGCACTACCAGGCGACACCCCAGGCAAGATACCTTGCCATTATTTACTATTTATAGTGTGTCTGTATTTTATTACATATCACTGTTCATTATTTCCTATTCTTACAGTTCTTGATTTACTGCCTGTTCTGTGATAAATAATTTACTTTGTTATTATCCTTTGATTGCATGTTGACCTAGAGTTAAGGGACTACCGTTGTAGAGTATTGCATATACCTTGACACAGTTGTATCACGAGGATGTGTGGGATGAGTAGCATGTAGAGGTTCTTGTGTGTGGGCTGATCCCCCATGTGCATGCGTTAGGGCTAACTGCTAATAGAGGCGTGTTAGGAGACTTAGAAGTTAGTAGAGGTTCATGGTCGTGGATGCGACTTGACAGGTACATTGGGTGGGGAGAACATTTCCTTATCGTATGGGCTTCTATTGCACTTCCCTTGTAACCCGGAAGCTCCGCTGGAGATACGGGTATGAGCCTCTCAGGTTGGCCACTGTCGTTTTTGAACGTCATGTTCTCGGTCACTGGTGCCCAAGTAGGGACTATACCAGATCCCATTTACAGCCAGGGCCCAAACGACGAAAGGTTTGTTCTCACTGCATGTTCACTTTAGTTTGGTTAGATTACCTTGTAGTGTCTTGTCACTTTCTTTGATTGTGGCATATTTTATATTCAGTTTTATATGGCATGTTGATGTATCATGTTACGTCCCTCTGAGGACCAGGTTATCTCCCCAGGTGTGTGCTTCTGTGATTTCTTGCAGGTGCTCTAGCTAAGGCCATTCCTTTCTTCGTGGTGATTGCTCTTGGACTCGCCATTGCTCTCGCTTGCTAAATTCTTCCCTTGTATATTTTTCCATATTTAATTTGGTTGGTAGTGGACTTTGTCTCCACCCAACTATTGTATACATGACAAATTTAAAGTTACTTTTATATCATATTTATCTTTGTGGATGAGATTTAGTACCTTTGTTACTGCATTTTACAGCTTATGTATATATACGAGGGTCCATATACTTCGTATGTATACAGCTGGCATGATTACAATCTAGTCCTACGTATTTTGGGACTGGGGCGTTACATGTTTTTGTGGTGGTCCATGCAGGTCGAGTTTGTCGTTTCGGTTACATGACTGTACCGAACAGGCCTGCAGTATAGGATTAGAGTTTAGAATCTCATCCACCTACTTGACATCCTTCCTTGACTTCAAATTTCGAACTCTAGTTCGACCTCCTTGATTTGCATCTTGCTTGACTCCTTCTACCATAAATTCTTAGTTTCGTGTTTAGTAAGATGACTACACTAGTATATGCCCATAGGTTAAACACATGGCTAGATGGATTGCATTGACAATTAATATGCATGGAGATTTTATTTGAGTTGTAGAGGAATTTATTTTCCTAGAAATATGATTTTTAGGATTAGTTAATTTTAATTTGGGTAGTAGCATACTACCGCTTCCAAAGGATAGTTAGAATTTTATTTCGCTATTACATGGTGGCATATACAAGAGAATAGTTAGATCGAGAAAACAAATTATGATTTATGATTTTTGGAAATTGTAAAATAGTTTTTGATTTATTGGGATATGAAATCGATTGGGAAACATCTTTAAATTGTGACACATGATTTACGTTGAGTTCAAGTATTGGATTGTAAAAGTTTTTAAAAGAATTTTAAATCATAAGAGAATATGGAGGGTTTAGGATTTATGGTGTATTAGAGAGCTTGAGGTTTTAAATTTAGTCATATGAATTTTTAAATTTATTTAATTTTGAGTTTGAAGAAGATGATGGTAAAAAGGTTTGGTTTGAAATATTTTGGAAGATATGAAATCGACTTTGAAGGAAAGTTTAAATATTTAAAAATTTGCCCATATGATTTATGATTTATAAAGTTATTTAGATTTTGAGTTTAAAGCCTTGATTATGGATATTTAAAATTTTGAAAAAAAAAGGAAGGAGAGTTACTTTTGAAGAGTAGTTGTGACTTATTGGAAGCTAGATAGACACATTTGAAGGATATATGATTAAATTCGAGAGTTAATTAAATGTTCCATTTTGTAGTATGAAATTCGATTGATAAACTTATTAAATGACGAGTTTAAGGTTTGGAAAAAAAAATGATGATGAATTTATTTATTCGATTTGTGAATTACGAGGATTGTTCGAGATTGACTAGAGATTTAAAAAAAAAAAATTTAGTTGACAGTCTAAGATAATTAAAATATTGGCGAAGTATCTTAAAAATTTTATTGAAAAATTTCGAGGAACTTGAAATTTTAGATTAGATCAAATATTGGTGAAGGACCAAGAAACAAGCAAGGTCCCCTAGTGAGATAGAAGTATTCCACATTAGATTGCCATGCCACCTATGACTATAATATTACATATACACAAGTGTAGTTAGTCATCGACCAAACCAATGAACATATCTTGACTTACTCGACCTTCCCTCAAATCTAGATTTTTATTTATGACCATCTAAGTGTTTGGAACTGGAAATGATTAGAACCATCCCCTTGACCATACCCTTATTTATTAGACTATTTTCTTTCTAGAAACTGTGTCTCTAACTTATCTTAACTTGATCGACGAGATTTTCTAATTATCTTTACTTCGTGCTTTACCCTTTTATTTTTGTGCATTAATTAGTATCTTATGAAAACCCACTTTCTATTTTTGATCATTCGGCGTTCCCTATCATGACTTTGATATTTAGAGCACAACACTAGACGTTTCCTTCCAACAAATTTCACATACAAGACCTAGACAAGCTCACCTTCATGTAGGTATATCATGTCCCACTAAAACACATCCCCTTGTACTCTATTTTTATGGTACGACATTCGGGCCATAGACTAATTATAACCTATACCATGGTGTCGATATACTTTTGACTATATATATGGACTCAACCTCGACTCAAATCTTCGGCCCGATTGCGATCTGCTAAATCCCTTAAATGCTTAACCTTGTGTTTTATCTTGACTGCTTAACCCTTGTCATTTGATTTTCTTGTATTATCTTGATTTACTTAAACCCATAACACCTTTTTACTCTTCATGCAATATTAGCAACACTTACTTTTCTCCCTTCCAATTAAGTTGCTTCCTCATACTTTGCTATGATTTCTCCATTGTTTACGCCACCTTATGATTCCCTTATGCGAAATGACATTTGATCATGACAATCTTGGGTTAGTAGAGGTTAGATTGGAGAAACCCCACAACATGGATAAATAATATAGTGGTTAAGATACTTACGAGATTTTGAGGTATAGATGGGACATAAATAAGTGTGCGATAAATCCAAATATATGAAATAAGGAATGATATACGGTGTTTGATGAAACACTCAAGAGTCAATAGACTTCTCGAATTTCAAAAACTGGTTTTGAGGTAACTAAATATCGAGTGAAGAATCTTCTTAAGTATTGGTGGTTTAAGAGTCCAAATTTATATATTAAATTATGGATGCAAATTTTTGATAGGGACAATGTTGACTTTGCCTTCGATAGCATAGAGTGTTATTATGATATTAGCTTTCGAGGATGACCAATTGTTGAGGAAAGAAACCTCTATATTTTTGATTAAGGTTCTAAGATGAATGTAACTATGAAGTTAAGATGAGTTCATTTCTACCATCAAGAAACTGGTATTGTTGAACTCAAATTTTTGAGAGAGACCAATAAATATTTTAGGAAGCTTTCAATTATGATAGAAGATTGAAGGTATACTGTTAGTTTTCAAGATTATCGAACATTGAAGACGAACTTTTATTTTTGTCATCTATGGATGCATGGTGCATTGGCCAATAAATACGAATTTGCAGTAAAAAGATTTTCAATTTCTACCTGGGCCAAATTGGTTGAAGATTTAAAATTTTTAAATTCAGAGGAAATTAAAATTTTGGAAGACATAAAAAAAATGAGCTATGAAGATTATGGAAGTCAAAATTTGAGGCTATTTGAAATTCTATGACGAAAAAAAAATAATATATATATATATATAGTAAATTTAGAATCATATTGATTTTGTTTAAGGGGACGTAGAACGAAATTTTTTGAAAGAACGATTTATAATAAGAGGGATTCATGAATATTGACGATATCAAGGATTAAGGAGCTTATTACCTACTTATGAGATTGCTTTTAGGTTAATGATAAGGTTGATTGAACTTAGTCATTAATTGACTGTCATGATCGAAATCTAAAACCATCGAAATTTTGTTCTAGTCGATCAAATGACTCATGGCCATTGAAATGTCGTTTCATTCTCGTCAAACAATTGATTGCCTTTTTGTTCAATACGAATCAAATTCTTATCGATTATATTGCTTCTATCTCCTTCGCCTTACCTACCCTAATTTTTCCTAAATTTCGAGGACGGAATTCTTTTAAGTTGGGTAGGATGTAAGCCCCCTAATTTTCTACTACGTTTTTTTTATTTATTTATTTAAAATATATGTTTGTATTTATTTTTGTACTTCGTATCTACACGTCGCATACGACTTCGCATTTTCGTATTTGTGTAACGCGCAAGATTGCGTTCGTAATTTCTCGACGAGTGCGAATATGTGTCGAGGTACATATGTTAGAAAAATATTTTATTATTATAAATTTTATAAATAATTTTATTTTGTATAAAAAAGGGTATTTTATTCGTCGTTTACAAATAAATGGTGATTTAGAAATTTTGGTTTAATATTTTGCAAAATGTAAAATTTGCTTATTAAAATATTTTGTTATTTATAAAAGCTAGATCATGAAGTAATATTTAAAGTATTTGTAGTGATTTTCGAAATTAATTATTTCACTATTTATTTAAGTATGAAAATAATATTTGAGATTTTGTTAAATTTAATATTTGATTTAATATGGTAAATTAAATAGCAAAAGATTTTATTGACTGTATTTAAAATATTTTAAAGTATAGAATTAATTTGGATTGGATTTGAATTAAATTGAAGTATTTTTAAATCAATTTAAATTAATAGGTGATTTATCTAATTGGGATTAATTAATCCCAATCCCTATCCAACTGGGAATTCCCACCTCCTATAAAAGGAGAGGTACTCCTCCAGTAAAATTCTATCATCCACAACCCCATTGTGTACCGTGTCCGTGCCTCCCATCCACTAAAATTTTCTCCACTACAAATACAATATATTTTATCTCGTCCGACAATTCCGGACGCACCTCCACGCCACCACCACCGTGTCGGACACACCCGACATGGCCATACCAATCAGACCCTAAACCTAACCCTAGCCCCCGTCCAGCCTCATCCGCCATCCGCCAAAGTTCCCGACCGGGAAGTCCCCTTACCACCGCCCTCTCCACACCCTGACATCTCCGCCGACTCCCCACAACCGCCACCGCCACCACTGTCGTCGCCACCATCTGCCAGCACCACCCCGGTCGCCGGCACCAAAACCACCGCCCCGCCACCATCGACGACCCCAAAAATACAATCAACAGGGAAAACACAAAAATAAACCACGAACAAGCAGAACCCTCACCTGAACACCAGCGAGCGCCACCTCGTCGGCCACCCCGCGCTGCCGCTCGAGAGTCCAGCCCGTCCGACCGTCTCCGCACTCCGGTGAAGAGCCACCCCGGCGAAACCCGCCATCCGCGCGTCTCCGCCAGTTCGTCGGGGGACTCCGCCGCCGTTGTGCCCTCTCCGGCGAGCCGCCGAACCACCGCCTGCAGCGCGCATCAACTCCGGCACCGTACCCACCGCGCTCGCGAGATCTGGCCCGATCAGCCGCGCGCCGCCCTGCGACCCCTCTAGCGTGCGCTCGACTCAGCGACAGGCCGCCCAAACCCTAGCTTTTCCGCCGCGCCCGGCGTCGACCCCGAGCGCACCGCCGCCTCCCGAGCGGTGGAGCTACCGCCGCCGCTTCCTCACCGATCTGCCACCACCGTCGCCTCGGACTTTTGCCACCACCGTAGCCTCCCGCCGGAGCTCCCGAGGTGAGAACCCTCTCCTGCTTCCCCCTTCCTCTCTCTCTCAATTTCTCTCTCCCCCTCTCTGTTACTGTGTCGAATTTGGGGGAGGGTTTGAGAACTCAGTAGGGAGGAAATGTATGTTATTATTATTATTATTATTATTATTATTATATATATATAACTTTGTTATTATTATTATTTATTACTGATATTATTATTATTAATTTTATTATCATTATCATCTTTTATTAATATTATTATTAAACATTATCATTATTATTAGTATTATTATGTTTATTTTTTACTGTTATTATTATCATTATTATTATTAACCTTTTTACAAAATGATTAAGATTAAGGGTTAAATATTAGTATTGTTAATTATTTTTGTATAGATTATTGTTAGTATTTTATTTGTATTATTCTTTTATTACATCATGATATTTACTAGTTATAATATTCTTTTAAAATTTTCTTTAAAATATATACAGAGTACTATATTGGCTTGGCCTATATTTTAAATACGGTTTTAAAACTCTAAATAAGAATTTCTAGATTATTAATATTTATTTACAAATATTTTAGTTTTCAAATTATAATTTACTACTATTTCAAAGAAGTTATCTAAATTATTTTGCCTAAAAAAAATCATATTTTACAAGTTTTGAGTTTTCTTGTCTAGAAATTAGGAAGGGTTATACAAAATATATAATTTTCATTCTACTCAAATTCCCTCAATTACCTGGATTGCGACTGATCATCCTTCCTATTTCCTCGTGACTCTCGGACCAACACTCAACGAACATGGCTACTGGACAGACATGACTTGTCGGAAATATCGCACCACCAGGCGACACCCCAGGCAAGATACCTTGCCATTATTTACTGTTTATAGTGTGTCTGCATTTTATTACATATCACTGTTCATTATTTCCTGTTCTTACAGTTCTTGATTTACTGCCTGTTCAGTGATAAATAATTTACTTTGTTATTATCCTTTGATTGTATGTTGACCTAGAGTTAAGGGACTACCGTTGTAGAGTATTGCATATACCTTGACACAGTTGTATCACGAGGATGTGTGAGATGAGTAGCATGTAGAGGTTCTTGTGTGTGGGCAGATCCTCCATGTGTATGCGTTAGGGCTAACTGCTAATAGAGGCGTGTTAGGAGACTTAGCAGTTAGTAGAGGTTCATGGTCGTGGATGCGACTTGACAGGTACATTGGGTGGGGAGAACATTTCCTTATCGTATGGGCTTCTATTGCACTTCCCTTGTAACCCCGAAGCTCCGCTGGAGATACGGGTATGAGCCTCTCAGGTTGGCCACTGTCGTTTTTGAACGTCATGCTCTCGGTCACTGGTGTCCAAGTGGGGACTATACCAGATCCCATTTACAGCCAGGGCCCATGCGACGAAAGGTTTGTTCTCACTGCATGTTCACTTTAGTTTGGTTAGATTATCTTATAGTGTCTTGTCACTTTCTTGATTGTGGCATATTTTATATTCAGTATTATATGGCATGTTGATGTATCTTGTTACGTCCCTCTGAGGACCTGGTTATCTCTCCAGGTGTGTGCTTCTGTGATTTCTTGCAGGTGCTCTAGCTAAGGCCATTCCTTTCTTCGTGGTGATTGCTCTTGGACTCGCCATTGCTCTCGCTTGCTAAATTCTTCCCTTGTATATTTTTCCATATTTAATTTGGTTGGTAGTGGACTTTGTCTCCACCCAACTATTGTATACATGACAAATTCAAAGTTACTTTTATATCATATTTATCTTTGTGGATGAGATTTAGTACCTTGGTTACTACATTTTACAGCTTATGTATATATACGAGGGTCCATATACTTCGTATGTATACAGCTGGCATGATTACATTCTAGTCCTACGTATTTTGGGACTGGGGCGTTATAATTCGAAAGCCCTTTTTTACAAACTCCAAATGAATCAACCGTGACGTGCCTTAGAAAAGACTTCGATAGCCTATTATAAGTCAGCCTAACTTAATCGTGCAACAACTTGACGAGCAAGGACTGCGTCAAGTCTTGGACGATGGGACCGTGTATGCTTTATGAAGCGTCTATGCGGGCGATGCCTATGACTTAGGCTAACTCTTAGCTTGTGGTGAAGACCAACTTTTTCTTCTCCTAAGCCACATGACGAAAGACCGAGTGTCATTTTTAAAGCACGCCGTGCACCAACTCTAAGCCGACCGTTGGACCTTTCTATATTCTAACTCAATTCGATCCGTCGGAATTATTCCCTTATCTATGTGGATTCGTCTCTTTTATTATCAAGCCTACTTGTGCAAGTTGAAAACATGTGATTTATTATGTGATGGCTAAGACGAGGCTAGTTCACTGAAACTACCACACCTAAGTGAGGAGTCGCCTCAACCGAGCGATATTTTCGAGCAAGCAGTTGCAAGGCTAAGTCTGAATGCCATCGGTATTTTGATTCCTCCGATTGACTGAGCGGGATGGGACACTACGTCATACACCACTCAAAAAAAGTTTCATCCTCGAAACTAACTGAGTACTTACTCATCGACTTATCACTCGAATGTTCAGCGACTCTAGCGTACATTTCTCCTATGCATTTCTTAAATTCGAGCTACGCTCGTGCTACCCACAATCTTTTCTTCAAAAATTCACGATCTCAAAATCCTTAACAATTTCCCGTTCCTCAAGTCTCACTTGAATTCAATGTATCACTTAGTTGGATCGTGCATATATTTTAGCGTCCCCAAAATACATGCATTTCAGCCAAGCCTCGTCATAGAGAATCCGTCATCACCACTCGAGTCGGATCGTGTAAATATTCGAGCATCCCTGATATACGTACATGTCAACTGAGCCTCATGAGTGGTGCCTCCATAATTCCTATCGCTCTGTACTGGGACGTCTGCCTAACCGCTAGGCTAAAGTCATCCATCAGTATTGGAATCATAGTTCCCAAACAACAATATCAACACTGACCCCATCCTAAGGTCAAACCAAGTTGATAGTACGGAATTTTCTACCCAAGCTCGTATCACTCTGATTTTTAAACATCGAGCATCGATTCCCTACCCACATCCCAACATTCGTCGCACGGGATCCGAGTCATTCAGTAAAGCCATCCAACGATAACTCTCATTTCAACCAATTCCTCGACATATCAATATCACTCATTAATTAAGCCATTTCGCATAGTCTATCTCTTAGAACACGTTCGACATAATCCTCCTACCAATCCTTTCAAGTCAAGCACGCTACGACACAATTTGTTGCTAAGCCATTATTCACATTTCATATTTCCTAAGTCGTTCATCACAATTCATGTATTCGATCATAAGGTTGTCTAGCTTAACAATATGTTGCTTTCTGATATCACACGTGTCAGATTATCCAAGGTGGGCATGAATCACCATGTACGCTCCCGCAGGATAACCATCCTCATCGGGACGTAACTCTTATTTTGTGTCTTATTTTGTGTCTAGACTAATTCATTCTCGACACGTAGATTGGATCTATTCAATCCTCAAGTTTACTTAATCATCAATCGCAAGTCCAAACATCCTCGAATTTTCCTTCGCATCAAACCAACAAGTCGAGACAATCAAAGTTGTCGTGTCCTAATTTTCTGAGTTTGATCATTCCCGCGACATGAATCACCATGTCAGCACTCACGCGGAACGATCACCCCAAATCTGATGCGATGCATGTGCGAGGCTAGAGTTGCTCTCGTGCAAGACAAGAATGTCGATGTTGTGGTTATCCGCGTAACCATCAAGACACTTCTATTTTCATCCATATTTATTCCAATTAAAATCCTAAGTATAGCATCCGTCAGAACAATAACACTTTCACGATCGTCATTCCTCGAATTAGAGTGCTCCGAAGTTATCGTATATCAATCTTTGATATGCCTCAATACCATCGATTATATGCGTAACCTGATGATCTTCCTTTGCAACAAATTTCGAGTCGTACGAATGATGCTATCGTCCGATTGGATAATCACCTCAACATTCAATTCAAGTTCGATCATTATCCCTCGAATCATTCACAACATCAAATTCTTAAACCCAAATTCGTGTATTATTCATCCGTCAATCTTAAGTCATCAAACAATATTTTTTTAAATCACATCATTTCTTGCTAACTCAAATCATCTAGCAACATCCATCTAGATTCCTTAAAGTTATTTTTAAATATTTAATCATTTCCATGCATGCTATCATCCGATCGTGCTAACTTTTCGTATACGATTGTTATTGATTTCCTCGATCGAGTCATCCATTCGAACACCTTAACTTTTTTTCGATTCAGTTTCACATACTCAATTATTTTGCCTTTCATACTCGCGCAATCCTCAATCCCGTACATGTTTCGTGTGCGTCAATTTCTAGGTTGTTCAAAATCAACTCGTCAAATCCCAAGACTACAACTTATTCAACGATACTCAATCTACGACTTCGCATAAACGCGACGCTTGTTGATAGACTCATTGACACCCCGTGTCCTATATCGTTCGATCTACATCTTTGAGGCTATCGTATACACCACTCAGGGATGAAGTCATTCAACAAATCCTCAACTTATCATTCGATTCACAATCTATTTTCTCGAATTTCGTCCGAACGATTCCTTAAATTTTAAGCACGCTCATTTATATCGTACCGACATCATCATCGCTCGATAGTACCCCTATCGATAGTCATCCCACTTACTCAATCGATTCTAACTCATTGTCATCTGAGACGGATTGAATCTCGCACTCGACTCATCTAAGGTCAACGCAACTTTGGGTATATGCCCAGCCCGACTTAGCCAACCGTGCTTCACATGAACCAGCTTTTTGTTTTTGTCAAAAATTGTTCTCCTACGTTTTGTAAATTACTTAGACTTATTGTATGGACATCCTGGGACAATTGAGAGAGCGCACCAACGATATCAACTTGCGGAAGCAACAGAGTTAAAAAATTCAATCAAAATTCAAGGACGTAAAGCCGTGCCCTGATACCATTACTGTCATGCCCCGCTCCCGTAGGAGCGATCGTCCTCGCTAAGGCGTGATGCCGCACGAGCCTAGATTGCGCTCGTGCAAGACGGGTTCCATACGGCCTATTACAGTGGCTGTGAGGGGTCGTCGCACAAAAGTCCCAAGCAGAGACATTGAATAATAGTAGCAGAAATTTGAAGCAAAACACAAGTTATCCAAAAGAAGCTCTTTATTGATATTAAAACAAAGGTTACAATGGGGCGCATGGCCAAGATTACAATCACTCAAGCTCACTCTTCTCACATTATAAGTCACTGATCAGCTCTTTTTCATCTCTCAATACATGTCTCGAGCCAGCGATGTTTTAGATAGGCAACGTCCATACATTATGTCCCGTATAAGTCCTGACTCCACGTGGTCGCACGCCTCAAATCGCCAAGGAACTCCGTGCCTCGACGCATCCAAGCGAGCTCCGTGCTACGAGCTTCTACCTATGCCTGCACATGAAAACTGTGTGGGTGTCAGTACTCAATTGTACTGGTGGAATGAGCTCCTCACCCATATATACAAAACCAACCTGTCAATTTACTTTATGCAACATAGTCCCTTCTTGATTGTCTTTCTACTCTTGCCTTAGGATCAGTTTTAGGACAGACGCCTTGGCCTATTTTGTATCTCTAGACCATCTCGTGCTTGCGACAATAACATCAACTCATACTTTGCCTCTAGATCCTTCTCGTACCGACAACGTTAACCTATCAAGTCGTGCTTGCCTTTCGGCCCATAATCAGAGACGCGACTACATGATAGTACCTAATTTCCTCGCGACCGTGCTACAAGTCTATTGTGTCGTACCTCGCAAACTCAGTGTGACTTAACCATATTGCCGTCTCGCGGCCCTTGCTACTTTAAGCACCAACTAACCCAATCAAGACTTGTGGACTAAGTGTCACTCGACCGACTTTGCCTTGCGGTATTTCCTGACTTAAACTCAAACTCAAATCCAACTTATGCAACTTATATGCCGACAACTTAAGACTTGACACCATCTCGTGCCGAAGCACGTCGCTTATGTTGCAGCCAAATCTTAGGCCCAAATATGATTTTTCGATCGTACATGCATTCGACTCGATTCATTGATATAGTGCACAATACTTGACTCAATCCAAAGGCATACACACGATCGCCGTACATGCTGAATCATCTATATTAACTAGTCACTAGTGCCCAGTGCTATCCTGGACACCATAGCTTGTTAGACGGATGCCCCTTGCCAACGTGAGTAGCGAGCTCCGCTGCAAGTCCTTGCCGAACCCGTGCGGTCATCAAGCACTGCTAATCATGTTTCTATCGAAACGGTCCCGTTGGCCGCCTGGATCGCCGTTCGGAAACGTCATCTCACCTTGTACAAGTTGTCCAATGACCTTGCAAGACTCGACTCGAACTGACATCTCATACAGTCATTCTACTTCTAGTGTTACCATCTCTTTCAGGGCCAAGTTCAATACTTCTCACATCTGAGACTGTCTCGACGACCCATGGTCGCGAGCCTTCTTCTTTATTGTTCTATCATTTTATTCAACTCAGGAACGACTATTCGAAAGCCCTTCTTTCCAAACTCCAAATGAATCATCCGTAACCTGTGCTTTAGAAAAGACTTCGATGGCCTATCATAAGTCAACCTAACTTAATCGTGCAACAACTTGACGAGCAAGGACTGCGTCAAGCCTTGGACGATGGGACCGTGCATGTTTTATGAAGCGTTCATGCGGGCGACGTCTATGACTTAGGCTAACTCTTAGCTTGTGGTGAAGACCAACTTTTCCTTCTTCCAAGCCACGGGACGAAGGACCGAGTGTCATTTTTATATCTCACCCTGCACCAACTCTAAGTCGACCGTTGGACCTTTCCATATTCTAACTCAATTCAACCCGTCAGGATTATTCCCTTATCTATGTGGATTCCTCCTTTCATTATCAAGCCTACTTGTGCAAGTTGAAAACATGCAATTTATTATGTGAAGGCTAAGATGAGGCGAGTTCACCGAAAATACCCCACCTGAGCGAGGAGTCGCCTCGACTGAACGATATCTCCGAGCAAGCCATTGCAAGGCTAAGTCCGAACACTGTCGGCGTTTCGATTCTTCCAATTGACTGAGCGGGATAGAGAACTACAATCGTCCCCATTTCAAAGAAATTTTGGAAGTCGTGAACCTTCCGCCCGCTAGGGATAATGCTTTGGGCCTCATCCCCTTCACAACACCGCAAGGTAAAGTAATATGGGTTCATCCAGATCTTACTCTTGACATGACTTTGCCAGCAGCACCCCCAGCTAAAGGAAGGAAGGTTAGGACATGTCACATGGTCTCCTCCTCGGCAGAAGACACCAGGGTGACCATTCATTCGGCTCTACAAGAGAAAAACTAGGCTCCTGAAGAAGAGACGCCCTCGTCGACGACCCATTCTACTCCAGATACAACATAAGTCGGACCTTCTCAACCTCCTGCCGCTAATATGCAGAAACAGAAGGAGGTCCTCTTCGATAAGCCTCTACGAAAGAATTTGGCAGTAGGCCCGATCAAGCCCAGCAATTTCGATATACATGCGCAGCTGGCCAACACGCCGACTCAGTTATCACTCTTCGAGCTCCTCCGGCTCTCCAAAGCGACTCGGGATACCCTGAGCGAGGCACTGCAGAATGCAGAGGCTTTCCTCGCACAGGTGAAGTAGCGCGAGAAAGACCCTACGGTATGTCCGTATTGCTGTAGCATGGTCGAGGTGATTCATCACCTTCGTGCAATACGATATGCTACTAAAGAACAACTAGCACAACCGACCCTTGTACTACACACTATACATAGGTGCCATCAAGGTTGATCGCATTCACATCGACCCGGGCTCATCGCTCAGCTTCATCCCTCGAAGTCTGCTCCAAGCTGTAGGGATCCCGATGTACCATCTCACGGCATCGAACACTACCATCAGCGGATTCAACGTGGGAAAGAGTGAGCCTCTGGGCAAGATTTGATTAAAGTGACAAAGGTGATATTCACACTTATCTGTTACTTCATCGATGCAGACATAAACTACAAAATATTGCTTGGGCGCCATGGATCCATGATTATATGATCGTCCCCTCCACCTTCACCAGTGCATGAAGTACGTGGCCAGTGACGCGACCGTCAAGACGGAGTTTGCTGATGTCGACCCTTCTGAGGTCTCGAAGAATACTGTATGGATGTCGATCTGTATAAACCACTCTCCTGGGATGACGAGTCCCACGATGCCGATGACGAAGCAGAAGCTGCAGCCGTCACGGAAGGACCCATGAGGGTTCGACTGAAAGTGAAGCCACCTAAGACTCCAGCCCGCCTGGTCATCAAACTCTGGTGCAAGGCTCTAGCATGGCCGCCTCCGACGGCAACAAGCCAGGAGCCCCTACAAATAAATCTCTTACGAAAGGCCCTGAAGCCCGCTTCAAAACCACAGGGTACTCTGGTTGCGCCTCCCGTGGTGATCAAGATGAAGCAAAAATCTCCTCCACCTCCTTCTGTAGCAGCTCTTTCCCATGAGGAATTACAAGATGATGTCTGCGGCAATACCGAGGCACACTCTTTAGATGATGTAATCCCTCGGGATAAAATTTTGTATTTTTTAATATAAAGTTGTCTTCGAATTACTCCTGTGCGCATTGGAACACTAAGTACTTCTTAGACAACGATCTATGTTCTCTACAAATGCACGTTATGACCGCCAACCTTGTAAACCGAGTTGTCCCCCCAAAGGCTCCTACTTCCTAGTCCCTCCAAGGAATCCAGAGGAGAAACCTATTATTTTTGGTCGACTGGAACATCCACAGCGGCCAGCCCCAGGAGAATCGGAACCCAACGACGGCAATATACAGCTCTACCGCTATGCTACTCAAGCCAAATATCTCATCCAGAAGATGGGATACGACCTGAACAGTAACAAAGGGCTGAACTACGGCAATGGTCGATAGATTCCCTTACGAGTTCATACTCCGAAGGGGAAGCCTTCGAACTACTACCAACGTACTTGCCGGGGGTTACAGTATATTACTTCCACGACCACTTCAGAGAGTTCAGAATCGGAGGCTCCACTACACTCGCATTCTTCCGACTCTTCAACCTGGGATTCTGATACCAGTATAGGCCGGGACCTCCAGAAGGTACTACCCGTCAACATGGTTTCCACAGACGATCCCACAGAGAAAGAAGACTAGGCACTCGATTTCTACGAAGAAGAGCCCTGGGCTCAATACCTTGGCTCTCAGCAGAAATGGCATTTCGAACAGCGAGAGACTCCCACCGAGGACAAAGTCGTCTAGATCGACTTAGGGGATAAAACTTCCCCTAAACCCATCTTTATCTGCAAAATCCTAACAGAAGATGACAAAGATTCTCTTGTACAGCTGGTCCGGAAGTATATAGATGTCTTCGTCTGGAGCTATGAAGATATGCCGGGTTTGGACCCACAAGTCACCATGCACCGGCTCAATATTCTATCTGACGCCAAACCTGTCAAACAGCGTCGTTTCCATCCCAATATTATAGAAGCCATCGAAGAAGAAGTCGATAAACTCCTTGAGAGTGGCTTTATCTGCGAATAACAACACCCTGACTGGGTGGCCAATATCGTACCGGTTACCAAGAAGACGGGAAGATTGGAGTCTGCATAGACTTCCGGATCTCAACTTGGCCTGTCCAAAAGACGAATTTCCTCTTCCAATCACAGACGTGATGATTGACAACACTTGTGGCTTCGAACTTATGTCTTTCATGGATGGCTTATCAGGCTACAACCAATCAAGATGTTTCCCGAAGACGAAAAGCATACTTCATTTCGAACTCCGAAAGGGATATGCTGTTATACAGTCATGCCCTTCAGATTGAAGAATACGGAGGTAACCTACCAGCGGGCTATGAGTACCATATTCCACAAACATTTTCGGAAGACGGTTGAGTTTTACGTCGATGACATTGCCGTCAAGAGCAAAGCCAAGTCCAGCCACTTATACGACTTACGAACAGTGTTCGTCATAATGCGGGCGCACCAACTAAAGTTGAATCCTGCTAAGTCCTTCCTAGATGTCTCCAGCGGAAAATTCTTAGGCTTCATCGTCACGGCGAAGGAGATCCATATTACCCGAGAAGATGAAACAATAATGGACATGGCTCCCCGAAGAATCTTAGGGAACTTCGAGGCCTGCAAGGACGTCTGACATACATTACAGGATTCATGGCAAACCTCTCTGGTCGATGTCTGCCCTTCACCAAACTGATAAAAAGGGGGTCTCCTTTGTATGGACCGAAGAGTGCCAGCAAGCATTCGACGATATTAAAAAGTACCTCATCAGTCCCCCTGTTCTAGTGGCTCCAGTAATAGGAAGACCCTTTGTACTCTACGTCTGAGCCATGGATCACTCTTTTGGGCATTACTGGCCCCGAAGAGCGATGAAGGATACGAGCACGCCATCTATTACCTCAGCATAACCATGATTGTGGCCGAGCACCGGTACAATCCTGTCGAAAGGAGTGTCTTGCTTACTCTTCACTATTCAGAAAACATGTCACTACGTGACCGGACAGACGATCCACATCGTCTCCCGAATCAGCCCCATAAGGGTCCTCATGACCAAGCTAGGGCTTTGAACTCGAGGTTAGCCACCTGGGCCATACTCTTAACTCCTAATGACATTGTGTTTGTCCCTCAGAAGGTAGTTAAAGGCCAAGCGTTGGCCGATTTCCTAGCAGCACACCATGTGCCAGAGATGTCAAAGCTCTACGACGATATCCCCGATGAAGTCTTAGAATCTAATGTTGTCTCAGACAACACCGTATGGCAACTGTTCTTTGATGGTGCTTCAAGGATAGGATCCAAGGTCAGATTGTAGCAAGAGTGGGGTTGTCCTTATTACCCCCAACGGCCAGATCATCCATCGTGCCTACTCCTTCGTGAGTCATATACCAAAAACATTGCTGAGTACCACGCCCTCATTATCGGGGTACATCTCTCTAAACAGTTGGGGGTTGACTACATTAAGCCTATGGGGACTCGAAGCTGATCATTAGCCAAGTTCGAGGGCAATATGAGGTCCGTCATGTGGAACTAATCCCCTACCATCAGGCGGCCATCGACATTATCTCCACATTCACAGGTTTCTTTATAGAACATGTGCCACTTTACATAATTTGAGGCCGACGCCTCGTCGTCTCACCCTCTCTCGCAGCTCCTGGAAGATCCCTATAAACTGTTACAGTGATGGGGCGAGAACTTGTCTGTCCCAAGAACGTTTGGCATGCATGCCAAAGTTACTCAGTCCAAGTAGGCTAATGTAGATGTATGGGACTGACAATTCTCGTTCATTGACTACGCGGTTTACGGAATTCTACCCGAAGACCCGAAGGAGGCAGCTTTCTTCAGAAGACGTTTCCTCTGATTCTTCTATGACACAGCTACCAAAATGCTGTACCGTCGTTCTTATGATGGATGCCTCCACCGGTACCTATCCCAGACAAAGGCACAGGAAGCGCTCCGAGAGGAACACGATGGACCTGTGGAGCTCATCAACCCGGGCCCAAGTTGCAAGATCGACTACGCCGTATGGGCTATTACTAGCCCACTATGATGCGGACGCCATAGAATATACAAAGAAGTGTCGGGCATGTCAGTTGCTTGCAGACTTCATTCACCGACCTTCAGAGCATCTACACCTTACTGTGGCCTTTGGCCATTTGAAGCATGGGGAATAGATATCGTTGGGCCAATCAGCCCGCCTTCCTCCAAAGGACATCGTTTATCCTTGCCATTACGGATTACTTCTCCAAGTAGGGGAAGTAGTTCATTGGCAGAAGTAAAAGCCTCGAACGTGATCCACTTCATCAAGCACCACGTCATCTACCGGTTTGGGATCCCCAGAAGAATTGTCCATGACAATGGCCCCCAGTTCGTGAGCCATGCCTTCCAGCGGTTCTGTGGTAAGAACCGAATACAGAGCGTGGCATCAACGGCCTATAACCCGGTGGCTAATGGGTTGGCCGAAGCATTCAACAAAACTATCATCAAACTACTCAAGAAAGTCATATCCTCTAATAAACGCGATAGAAACGAGAAGTTGGGCGAATGCTTATGGGCATACCGTATGACCATACGGACACCAACGGGCACACTGCTCGCCCTGGTCTACGGAAGTGAAGCAGTGCTCCCCTTGGAGATTCAAATCCCATCCTTACGGATAGCTTTCACCAATCAGCTGACTGACGAAGATAACCAGCGCAGACGGTTACAAGTTGGAAGCGTTGGATGAAAAATGCTTGCTAGCACACCAAAGAATCGCTTTACGAAGCTCGTATTTCTGGGTCTTCAACAAAAGAGTTCGGGAAAGATCATACCAAGTGG